>CM059188.1:30615047-30701044 GCA_030323885.1 Branchipolynoe longqiensis
ATGAGAATATCTGAGGCTTGGAACCCCCATCAGGCATAACTGAGCCTACGTTATTTGAAGATTGTGACTTTCCCAAGGTCACCCCTTTCCATACTGGGATGGACATGATTAGTAGTTGAATTACTGGATCGTGCGTTAGAGGCAAAGCTCCACCTAGACCCATGGCTTCTGCCTCTCCCCCCCCCCCCCCCGCTCCCGCTCTCCTCCTCGCGCACATCTATACAACCAATGAAAGGAGTGCACTTTTATAGCACTTTAAACCAGCGAAAACCATACGTGTTAACGCTCGTCCAATCAGTACATCTGCCCAGGCTTCACACGCAACATCTCCAATGTAAACTGGATAAACAGGCAGGACCATTTGCAACAATGGTTTTCTCTTAGTAGCTGTCATTGTTGGAGATGTATATTTGCACGGGACGACACGCAGTCATCATCGGCATACCGAGGAGCCACGACAAAACAGACCACCGTTGCTTAGCTACATATAAAGCCGGCAGCGCGAGTGTTAGTTTACACATTAACACATTAACATCAGCTTGTCCCACACCCCGCCCTCCCCGTCCCACCTCTCCCTCTCTCCCTCCCTCCCTCCCTCCCTCTCTCCCTCCCTCCCTCCCTCCCACCCGCCCTATCCGTCTCACCGTCCTACCCGCCCTTCCTATCCCACCCACACACTTCCTACTAATATTATGCCACAGCTTCAACTCCCTGTCTTCCCTCTCTCCTCTTCTCAATCTCACTCGACATTTCCTCCTCATGTCTAGCCATCCTTCCTTCCATGTCTAACAGTAGGGCCCCCCCCCCACAACACACCACGTGTCCTCCTTTCCCTTCCCCCTTGGCACCACCCTGCCCTTCGGGCATCTCAGCTCTCTTCCCCACTGCCCCTTTTTCCCAGATTCCCGAGTCCATCCTCCCCCCCCCCCTCCCACCCTTTCTCAGTCCAAATTGCCTTTCCCTTCCTCCTTCCCCGCCAAGCCCTCAGCCTAGTGTCATTTCTTTGTAATGGCCTCAATTCCACGCCCCTAGCCCCCTCTCCCGCCTGTTTCCTTTCCTTCCTCTCCCTTCCTCCATATTCTCTTCCCATAAAGGTTTATCCTTCCCCTCCTTGTCTCCCCTCCCACTTTCCCTCCCTTCCCGCCCTCCATTCTCATCCTTTCCCCTCCCTCCCCTCCCCCCTTCTCTTCTCTTCCCCTGCCCCACTTTCCTCAGCGTCATCCCTCCTCACCATCCACACGTCTCCCACTCCCCATCTCCCCATCTTCCCCTCCCCATGTCACCCTTTCCTCCCTTCCCATCCACCCCTTCAACTTCAGCATCTTACCTCTCCCAACCCTCCTCTCTCCATCCCTCCCGGACCCAAGCCCTCCCTCCCAGTCGCTCCCATTCCCTTCCTGTGAGACCACTTCTAATCCATGTCTGACCGCTCTCCCCACGTCCCCTTCCCACTCTTCGCCCCGACCGCCCCCCCCCCCCCCGGCCGCCTGCCTGCCGCCACGGGGGGTGGGGGGGTGGGGTGGAGAGATAGAGGGCGCTGCCTGACTGCTGACCCGGTGTTGTACCAATTGCATTTCCTGGCCTTAGTAGTCTCCTTGTGCGGAGAAAAGAAAATCAATATATAGGTCACGCCGAACGCTATAGATCCTGTCGAGACAGCACACACACACTCACACTCACACACTCACACACTCACACACTCACACACTCGCACACTCGCACACTCGCACACTCGCACACTCGCACACTCACACACACACTCACACTCACACTCACACTCACAAACTCATACACACACACACACAAGAACGAGCGTCCGCGTGGACAGATATGTGGGTTATATAATGTAAATGTCACACACGACAATGCTAACCGAGATTATTGTAATTATTTGAAAATTCTGACTCATAAGGATAGCATATTTTTGGCGGGTGTGAATATGTATATTGCTCACAATATCGCAATTTCTTATAAGACATCTTTTGGAAATGGATGGATAATGTAAATGATCATAAATACATTTTTTATAATTTATGTTTGTAATTTTTCTTATTATATATTGATATATGTGTGTGTTCCTATATAGTTGTATCTACTCTTTATATCTATTTTTTGTTAATACTAAATTATACACACATTTTTGTGTTTTATATTTTTATATATTTTTATATTTCTTTTATATTTGTATATATTTTAAATATATTTTCATTAAGTTCTTAAACATATGTTATATATGCTTTATATATTTTAGGTTGTATATAGGTTATATCTATTTTGTTTTATATATACGTTTATATAAACTTTTGTTAATGCATTATTATATATTTTAATATTTGTCTTTGATTGTTAATATTATATTTGATTTATTTGATATATTTTCATACAATTGAACAACGCGAACATGGATAAATGGTATATATTTGGACTATTTAATGCACTAGAATGGTAATCATACATGCGTGAGTATAATGAGAGAAGGCCCCGAGATGCTTTAACCCTATAGTTCTAGTCTCTTATTGTGGGGTGGGCGGGATGGCAGAGTAGAATGTCCATCACCATCCGCCTCCAAGTTGTAGTGGCCGAGTTTGGGTTTTGCTCGCTTTATATAGGACCTAGCCAGGCCGGAAAGTCAAGAGCACACCAAATTTCCATAACTTTGTATCAGATTTCGTCTATTGACATCATATTTAATTTAAATATGCAAGTCCGCCAGTTCTGTGTGGTTACTCGGCGTAGTTCCAAAAGACCCGCTAGGCGCGGCGCCAGTGGCCGTTTGAAAGGTATCCGACTCCGCCTTGTTTGAATACCCATGTTGCAAGCAACATCGACAATTGAACAACACAAACATGGATAAATGGTATATATTTGGACTTTTTAATGCACTAGAATGGTAATGATACAGGCCTGAGTGTAATGAGAGAAGGCCCCGAGATGCTTTAACCGACTAGAGAGGTAAGCATCTTAGGGGCCAAGCAGACAGTCTGTTTAAGGACATAGGCATGAAGCGCACCAGATGTCAAATCACCAAGTTCTTTGATGTCCTCCAGCGGTACTCCTAGCCTGGCGCGTGCCCGAGCACCACCACGGCGCAGGCTGAGCAGCTTGAATGCACGAGGTGCAGGGTGCCCCGTTGCAGACCGGGCAGGCCCAATGGCGTTGGTGAGTCCCGTTGTCGTGAGAGGGAAGCCATTGTGCAGGCGCCACTGCAATAGTTTCATACCACGCCGGGAGACGCCAGGTCATCATCACTTAGGTGAAGGAGGTACAACATGGTGTTGTATTGTGATGGTCGTATAGGGCCTGCTCCATGCTGTTCATGTAGTTATGTACTTGATAGCCTGCGGTTCTTGTTCTCCCAGGTGCTGTCGGCAAGTCCGCCTCCATCATTGCCACAAGTCTTCTGTGGTGGGGGAGGGGAAGCCAGAGTAACCTGGAGAGAGAGGCAATTAAAGGTCTCTCCAGGTTAGATTGTGGTCATTAGGACGTGGTCAAGGTCAATGTGAACAGGGTATCATTTTCGTTCTTCGAAGTTTGCATAGGCGACGGGCTCCGCAGCCGGGTTGAATGGCATCTGGCTCAGAGCGTCCGCAAATGGAATGTCCTTGCCATGTTTTGCTTAATTACGATGTCACGGCCATAGTAATACGCTCACTGTGCCTCCTTTTGTTGATGCACATCTTCTCTTGATGTGGGTTGGCTCTTTTGTTCTTCTGTGCACACCATGCACAAGGTGGCAGAGTCTTTGCTGCAAGTTCTTGATCATGACTGTTAGAGCTCACTGGCCTTCATTGGGGTTGTTGTGTTTAATTATCATGTCAGTACTTTTGTGGGCGGTAATGGCCAGATCTCTCTGGCCCATGCGCAGAGGTTTGTTAGCGGCAGAGGCAGAGTTTTGCACGCTTTATATAGCAGCTTGGCCAGCTCGAAACGTCATATTCGTTCTTGGTCATCGCGGCGCAGGAGGATGTGATGGCGTCGAGCCTTGAGTTGAAACCGTCAGTGAGCTGCATAATTTGTTGCTGCAGGTTCTCGATCACGACTGTTTAGAGCTGACTGGCCTTCGTTGGGGTTGTCGGTTGCCAGTGGTTGGGGTCATGTCTGACACAGACTGTTGCTCGGTGCGGCTTGAATGTGTTGTTTCGTCTTTTGATGATGGGTCCAATTCAAGTGCATTTTTCGGCCTGCCATGTTTTAGATGCTTTGGTTGTAGGTGGTGACTCAGGCGATTTGTGGGGCCTTCTACTCTGCTCTGTTCCTTGGTGCTGGTTCCTTGGTTCGTAGTGGGAGTGCCTGGTTTCGTCCAGATTGTTCGTCCCTTTGGCAGGGTTGGTTCGTCCGTTGGTAATGGGAGTGCCGGGTTTTTCCTCCAGATAGTTCATCCCTGTAGCAAGTTGGTTCGTCCATTGGCACCGGGAGTGCCGGATTTGTTCATCCAGATGGTTTGTCCCGGTGGCGAGAGTTGTTCGTCCGTTGGTGCCGGGAATACCGCGTGTTGTTCCAGAGCAGAGCAGAGCAGAATGTCCACCGCCGTCGGCCGCCAAGTAGTCGTGGCCGAGTTCGGGTTTTGCTCGCTTTATATAGCAGGTTGTCAAGCCTGAAGCGTCACAACTGGGTCAAATTTTCGTAACTTTGTGACAGATTTCGTCTGCTGATGTTGTATCTAACTTACATACGCTCATCCACCAGATCTGCCTGGTTATGTGATGTCGTCGAACCTTGAGTTGAAACCGTCAGTGAGCTGCATAATTTGTTGCTGCATGTTCTTGATCACAACTGTTAGAGCTGACTGGCCTTAGTTGGGGTTGCCGGTGGTTGCGGTCGTCTCTGACACACACTGTTCCACGGTGCGGCTTGAATATGTTGTTTTGTCTTTTGATGATAGGTCCGATTCGAGTGTATTATTCGGCCTACCGTGTTTCTTAGATGCTTTGTTTGTAGTTTAGCATGTGGTCGCTTAGATGTTAGTCTCTCTGCGTATGTGGCACTGTAGTAGTGGGGTTTTGTTCGTCAATATTGTTCGTCCAGTGGTGACATGTTGGTTCATCAGGTTCAGTTTCTTAGATGTTAGTCTCTCTGATTAGGTGGCACTGTAGTAGTGTGATGACGTATTGGTTCATCAGGTTCAGTTTCTTAGATGTTAGTCTCTCTAAATAGGTGGCACCATAGTAATGGTACTAGATGGCCACTGTAGTAGTAGTAGTAATAGTAGGTGGCACTGTAGCAGTAGGTGGCAGTGTAGTAGTAGTTCTTGTTGCTGGCATTTTAACATTGTCAGTCGTGATGTCGTGATGAACTTGGGTTTTTGATCATCACGATTGTTAGTCCCTGTGATGACATGTTGGTTCGTCAGGTCATAGCGGGAGTGCCGGGGTGGTCGTCCAATAGTTTGTCCTTTTCTGGGCGATAAATATCATACTGGGAGTGCCGGGTTCGTTCGTCCAGGTGGCCCGTCCCGGCGGCGAGGAAATCCGACCCCCAGTGCCGGGGTCGGCGCAGGGACAAACGCGCTGCCTCGGCGCACTCGCTGACTCTGCCCCCCCCCACCACCCACGGGGGGCGGGGGGAGGGGGAGCGAGCCGGGCGCCTCCCAGCTCCGCATTCTGCTCCCACTAGCATTCTGCTAGCCGCGCGCACCCTGCCTCCACGCATCCCGAGCTGCTCAGCAACCGCTCGGATGTGCGCACCTCGTCCCTCCCCCAGCCTGGCTGCTGCCCTAATGGCAGAGGACGAGCCTTGACCTCTCCCACCCACCCTTGAGCATTGAGGGGGGGGGGGGACACTGGGCACGCGAGGGGGGGGAGGGCACGCCGCCCGCCACACAGCGGGCCGGCTGCGGCCGCTCCCCGCAGGTACCGGGTTCAACACCCAGCATATTGACTTAGCCTTTGGCGAATGAACTTACATATCATTACATATTATTACTTTATCTTAGTGCCCCTTACGCCCATTGGGGCAGCGCGCGCGCGCATGTGCGCAACAGGTTGAATTGTTACGTCATTAACTTTGTGCATTTGTTTATGTAATACTTTTAACCTTAGTGACTTTAATAAAAAGTCTTTTACTCCCCCCGTGTGTTCGCGTCATTTAAGTTCGAGTATAGGTGGCACCAGTGGCCGTTTGAAAGGTATCCGACCCGACCTTGTTCAATTACCCATGTTGCAAGCAACCTCGACGATTGCACATATATATCCAGCGGCTCGCCGCTGGAATTTAAATGCGCAACATGGAGGGCAGCGCCACGAGGGACAGCCCGGGCTTGTCCACTTGTCACATCCTGATAAGGTGTGGGGAGACGGCGACCCCGGAGGTCGGCCGGGGCGGCGCGGGGTCGCTCCGCGGCGGCGAAGCGCGACAGCGTGCTAATGACCATGACGCCCATTAAGATAGGCGAGGGGAGGCCTCTGCCACGCCCGGTCTGCGCTGCCCAGCTGCCGCCACTCGGCGGCCCGCGCACACCCGCTTCAGACGCTTTGAGCTGCTCAGCCTTAGCGCCGCAACAGCCTCTCCGCCCCTCCTCCAGCCCTGCGCGCATCCATCATGGCGGAGGACAGAGTTGACCTCTCCCTCCCACCCTTAAAGACAAGAAAAAAGAAAAAAAAGGGGGGGGATGCTGGGCACGAGGGGGGAGGGCGCACTGCCCACCAGACAGCGGGCCGGCATGCCACCCTTTCCCCCTGCAGGTATTGGGTTCGATACCCAATCCTTGACTTTACCTTTATTAATTTTAATTATATTATTAGCTTTTATATATTGTTACATTGCATTGCATATTTCTTGTGCCCATTGGGGCCGCGTGCGCGCCTGCTGCTCAGGTGTGTCACTCTCATGTGCTTGTCTGCTAGATCACCTGTATAGTTGGACTTTAATAAAAAAGTCCTTTTTACTCCTCCCGTGTGTTGGCGTTCATTTAAGTCTTTTTTATGTACTTACATCCTTAAATATCTATGTACATCTATATATTTTTTAATAATATATTTATGTATATTTATATTTATATACGTGCCCAGCGGCATGCTGCTGGGATTTAAATGCGCAACACAGGGATCAGCGTGCCGGTCGAAAGCCCCTGACTAACTGGCGAGTTGACACCGTTTAAGATAAGGTGGGGGGAGGCGGCGGCACTGGAGGTCAGCGGGGTCAGCGCAGGACCAGCCACGGCATGGCGGGCACTGTCAGCACGCTAATGGGCATGATGTCGCCATTTAGATAAGGCGAGGGGAGGCCTCGGATGCACCCCATCGTCGCCAATCTGCCGCCACTCGGCATCCTGCACGTACCACACGCATTGAGCTGCTCAGCCGGCGTTTTCGGCCAATCTCCCCCGGCACTGCGTGGATCCACCATGGCAGAGGACGGAGATTACCACTCCCACCCGCCCTTTTCAAATGAAGGGGTGGGCAGGAACGCTCAGCGCACAGGGGGAGGGCACGATGCCCTCCAGCCAGCGGGCCAGCACGCAATGTCTCGCTGCAGGTGGCGGGTGCGCCGGCACATTAATAATAATTAACCGGCAAACAAACTCTTTCGCACTTACCACCCACAGGGGCAGCGCGCATGCACATTATTGCTTCATTATTATGTGTCTTTATTTCCATGTGTATCGCTTCCATGTTTATTTGTCATTTAGCATGTTTTATTAGTCGGACTTCAATAAAAAGTCCTCTTTACTCCCCCCAAGTGTTCGCATTCATTTAAATCTATATATACTTAATTCGCAGGGCACCCATTATAAACATTATGGTAGGAGCAAATGTGTATATTATACAAGTCTAGACAGCAATGAGGTCCCAGCATCTCCCCTCCACACCCACACATGTACGCATCTCCCCCCTCCCCCGAACTCACCCCCACCCTCGCCACACACACTGAATGTTAAAGTTCGAGTATAGGCGGTGCCAGCAGCCGTTTGAAAGGTATCCGACCCCGCCTTGTTCGATTACCCATGTCTTTTTTATGTACTTACATCCTTAAATATCGATGTACATCTATATATTTTTAATAATATATACGTGCCCAGCGGCCTGCTGCTGGGATTTAAATGGGCAACATGGGGATCAGCGCGCCGGTCGAAAGCCCCTGACTAACTGGCGATTTGACCCCGTTTAAGATAGGGTGGGGGGAGGCGGCGGCACTGGAGGTCAGCGAGGTCAGCGCAGGACCAGCCGCGGTGTGGCGGGTGCTGTCGGCGCGCTAATGGGCATGATGTCGCCATTTAGATAAGGCGAGGGGAGGCCTTGGCCGCACCCCATCGTCGCCCAGCTGCCGATACTTGGCATCCCGCATGTACCACACGCATTGAGCTGCTCAGCCGGCGTTTTCGGCTGTGGCCTACGCCAATCTCCCCCGGCACTGCGCGGATCCGCCATGGCAGAGGACGGAGATTACCACTCCCACCCGCCCTTTTCAAATGAAGGGGGGGCAGGAACGCTCGGCGCACAGGGGGAGGGCGTGACACCCGCCAGCCAGCGGGCCAGCGCGCAATGTCTCACAGCAGGTAGCGGGTGTTTTATTAGTCGGACTTTAATAAAAAGTCCTCTTTACTCCCCCCAAGTGTTCGCGTTCATTTAAATCTATATATACTTAATTCACAGGGCACCCATTATAAACATTATGGTAGGAGCACATGTGTATATTATACAAGTCTAGACAGCAATGAGGTCCCAGCATCTCCCCTCCACACCCACACATGTACGCATCTCCCCCCTCCCCCCACCACCCCTCCACACCCCCACCCCCGCCACACACACAGACCATGACAGACGCGGACGTGAGGTGGCATACGCTAAGAATGCCGACCTCACACTGTGAGCACGCACATCCCCCCCCCCCCCCACACACACACTCACAACCACCAAACTTCCCACCAAGCTCACCTCCCTCATAACACCTGCATCTCAAACTAATCCTATCCCGCTCTGATACCTTTATTAAGTTCTTCTGTTCACCTCCTCACTACCACCACCCTTGTTAAGGCTTTGGAGATTATTTCGTGTCTAATAATAGGAGGGCATGCGTTCAGGTCACTTCTGGTTGAAGCGGTGAAAACAAACCAGCTTTTTGTTTTATTTACATTCGCGATAACACAATTTCACTTATTAAGTAAGTTATGCTCCTAAATAACATTATTTCAACAGCATCAGATCGTAGCAGTGAATAGATTTGTGCTTTTTGTTTCATTTGGATTCGCAATAATGCCGCCAATAGACCTATTTCAATGTTTATAAACATTGTGTATGCGCGCGCAGCTCGGCTGCAGAAGGAATGCACACTGCCACTGAGTTTGCCGGTACGCGCAGTGCAAAACGTTTGTTTTATTCAAAATTAATAGAAATGCAGAACCCTAACCTTATGAATTTAAGATAATCTATTCGTTAAATATGTTTTCTATATGTGTTCTAAGCGATTTGTGTCTAAGTGGTGTAGTTTTAGAGATATTTAACTTTTACTGCATGAAGATTGCTCACGGCCATTGACAATGCATTGACAGATTGAGTTTGCCGTATGCGCAGTGCAAAACGTCAGTTTTATTCAAAATTAATAGAAATCCAGAACCCTAACCATATCAATTTAATATAATATTTTTGGTAAACATGTTTTCTATGTGTATTCCAATCAGTTTGTTTCTAGGTTGTGTGGTTTTAGAGATATTTCACTTTTTCTGTAAGAAGATTGCTTACGACCATTGACAATGCACTGAGTTTGCTGACTAGCCCGTGAAGGGTAAACACTGCATTGATTTGTGCTGCAGCAATGCTATGTCTATGCAGAGCATTTATTTTAGCAAAATTAATTTTAAAGCTTTCACTGAGTCGATTAAAAATATATTAATGCGCGATTGAAGAGGAAGATCTGAAGTATTTAATTTAACTTAACAACAATTTTCTCTGAAAGTATTAAAAACAGAGATAATAGTGAAAGTTGGGATATTCTGAGCTCATAGCCATTGAGTTTGCAGTGACCGGATGTTGTCCTGCAGCCAAGTGGCGCACGCACTGACCTAAATACACGTACTGACGTCATATGAAATTGGTCAATGCGGCGGCAGCCTTAACAATGCTCGGATTTGCGGTTTAATTTGACAGAATTTCACTTATTGATTAAGTTATACTCCTAAATAACATTATTTCAACTCCCGAGTGAATATTTATGGTTCTAAATAACAGAATTAGATCGTAGCAGTGAATAGATTTGTGCTTTCTCTTTTATTTACATCCACTTGAATGCTGTGACTGCCATTGTTTTCACCGCCTCATATAGTTGCTAGGGCGCGATGCGCTAAGTCCCTGGATATCCGCGCCCTCCTATTGACCAATTTCATATGACGTCAGCATGGCTATCTAGGTCAGTGCGCGCGCTGCTTGGCTGCAGGACAATATCCGTTCACCCTGCAAACTCAATGGCTATAAGCAATCTTCATAGAGAAAAGGTGTAATATCTCTAAAACCACACCACCTAGCCACAGACCGATTGGATTACATATAGAAAACACATTCAAAAAAGAGATTATATTAAATTTATAAGGTTAGGGTTCTGTATTTCTATTAATTTTGAATAAAATCGACGTTTTGCACTATGCGTAGCGGCAAACTCAATGCATTGTCAATGGCAGTGAGCAATCTTCATACAGAAAAAGTTAAATATCTCTAAAACCACAACACCTAGAAACAAACTGATTGGAATACAGATAGAAAACATCTTTTCCAAAAAGATTATATTAAATTGATACGGTTAGGGTTCTGGATTTCTATAAATTTTGAATAAAATCGAAGTTTTGCACTGCGCGTACCGGCAAACTGCCCGTGAAGGGTAAAATACGGCAATGCTATGTCTATGTGGGGCATTTATTTTTGTAAAATAAATTTTAAAGCTTTCATTGGATCGATTAAAAATAGCTTAATGCCCGATTGAAGAGGACGATCTGAAGTATTTAATGTAACTTACGAGCAATTTACGCTGAAAGTATTAAAAACAGAGATAATAGTGAAAGTTGGGATATTCTGAGTGTCAGTGCCAGTGCATTGTCAATGGCCGTGAGCAATCTTCATACAAAAAAAGTGAAATATCTCTAAAACTCCATCACTTAGAAACAAACTGCTTGGTACACATATAGAAAACATATTCAACGAATAGATTATATTAAATTTATATGGTTAGGGTTGTGCATTTCTATTAATTTTTAATAAAATAAACGTTTTGCACTGCACGTACTGGCAAACTCAGTGGCAGTGTGCATTCATTCTGCAGCCGAGCTGTGCACGCATACACAATGTTTACAAACATTGAAATAGTTCTATAGAATACAGTAAAACCTCTCTAAATCGACCGACCATGGGACCGACTACAAATGGTCAATTTAGGGAGGTGGTCCGTTTAGATTGTTTGTTGTTGTTTTACGTCCTAGCCCCGCTAAAGTAATATCAGGAAGGGGTCGGTTTAGAGAGTGTTTTTTTTATCGTTGCAATGGTATTGTATGGGTGATCGTTTAGAACCCAAATAAAAGATCGATATAGGAGAGTGGTCCATCTGTGGAGGTGGTCTGTTAGAGTGGGTTACTGTATTCGTGGATCAGCAGGTAAGGTATGGTAACATTTAGCACAATATACACGGAAATCAAGTATCTATTTCTAGGCTATATAAATTATTATTTATTATTGATTATAAATACCCAAAACAATGTATCATTAATGTTAGTGTTCCGTCACTGCTACCGTTATTATATTTGACTTTTCACCTCCTACCCATCATAATCACCCGCAAATTAAGGCTTTAGAGATTATTTCGTGTCTAATAATAGTATATTGGTAGACCAGAAGGTATGGTAATATAACATTCATCACAGTGTATGCGGAAAGCAAGTACCTATTTATAGGCTACATGAATTATTATGTGATTATAAATAACCAAAATAATGTTTAATTAATCTCAGTGTTACATTCACTGCACAGTCGCTGTTACCACCTATGCGTCCATTACTGTAACATGATACTGATACCTTGTTCCAGGAAAACCTTTCCCCACATTTCTTATAATTTTAGATAAATATCATTTTACTTCACAATTACTTTAGTTTCTAAGTATTCTTCATTTTATGTAAACATAAATGACTACCTCTGGAGATATTGGAAAATAAAACACGCTAAATTAATTCTGACATGAACCTCAAAGTTCTGACCATCTAGACTTCAGAAGTAACATGTTTGATTAAAATTGACTTAGTATATACCCTTGTGTACAGCAAGCAACACCTGCTTAATGAGTACACACCTATCTAATACCCCCATCACACCAAATGTTTCTCACTACGTTCTTGAAAATATTGCTGAACGGACTCAAACTGTGTGCAAACGGAATGGACGTAATAGCAACTTGTTATGGTCTTTGTATGAATGGAATGGATGGGCTAGAATGGAGTGGTGCTCCAGAACTTTGAGCATGCCCAAAATTGTCGTCCAGCCACTTTCTACCCCAACCATAGCCCATTTTAGAACATGGTGAGACTTTTTGAGAACTAGTTTGATGTGATGGGGTGTAAGTTCAAATCTAGATAACATTTTTGTCTTCGAAAGGTTTATGCTTTCCTCGGCAGCTTTAATCAGAGGTTGTTACTCCAATGATGACCTCCCCCAGTTGCATAGCCAATTGCTGCTAATTGACCTAATTGATAAGTGCAGTGCTATTGACCCGGTTATCTTTACCTAAAATACAAACTGCCAACCTGCCAATCATATGCTAATTACTATTGCATCCATCATCCAGCTACCTAGTGGACACCTGATCGATTAATAACCCACGGGCATATAATAACTAATGCTCTGATATAAATATGCATAGTGTATATATATGTCTATATATCACATGAATGCATAATATATCAGCACAAATACGCATGATATTATTTACACATTAACACAGATAATCTATATTCTGCTCATTATGGTGTTCTGGGAAGATACCCCTGCCCATATAAATATATCATATATATATATAATACATATATAATATATATAATATATATAATATATATAATATATATAATATATAGTAAGATACTATAATATGTATAATATATATGAGTGTATACAATGCCTGTATGTATGTAATTGTAAGCATTAAAATATATAATAAGTATAGTAGACTATAATAGATATAATAATATAATATATATAAGGTAATAATATTATATAAGATCATAAGTGTATATAATAGTTTAGCACACTGGCAATAATAGATGATGGTTTCGAGTGCTCAGGCATATATACATTTTCATCAATAATATATATAATATATATAATATATATAATATATATATAAAATATAATATTTATAAATATATATAACATATATATATAATCTTCATCTACGTATCAGGTGTGTATATTATGTTGTCTTAATCAGGAGTCAACCTCATCTATCGAGGCACTATTAAAAATGCACACTTTGAGACAAGCATGACATTTTCTAAACTAAAACATGTAGCTCAGTGTTACTGTTAGTCAACATTATCAACATAGATACTGCTGCACTTGCTAAACGTGTGTTGCTTCATGGAGGGGAACCTAAGTTAATCTAATGGTGCCTGTCATTGGTGAAGCCGATTGTGTCAGAATATTGGTGTGCACAATAAAATAAATGTGGCGTTTTTGCACTTCAAATATCTCCAAAGTTAGCCATATAAAATTTCAAAAAATTTCAAATATCTCCAAAGTTAGCCATATAAAATTTCAAAAATTTAAAAAAAATGTCAAACCTAATATAAAATTCCTCTGAGTGCGTGGAGGATTGGCCCCGTGCAGGAGAGGGAGCGGTGCATGATGGTAACCCACCCCCACCCTGCATGGGGGGGGGGGGGAGTGCAGGACACTACAGGCATTATTACATGCGATAAAGGGTTTATCACTATCTATATACATTTAATTGTAGAATCTCCAAACCACTGGGCTATGAAACGTTAGTTGAATACCCTAATTGTATTTTATTTCATTTCTATTCGAAAGATGTACTCAGCTGATAATGACAATTATATCATACACATGCAAATAATAAGATTTTCACCAAAGACCCTATAATACTAAGATGGCTCACTCCCTATCTCTCCCATGGTAATGTAAATTTTGCAGTGCCACCTTGTGGTGGGTTTGATCAGCCCAGCTGCTGGTTGGTGTTTCACATGTAAACACATACAATTATATTATACATGAGATAGGTAAGTATGAATACACATCAATATGAAATTGTTATGATCAAATACACATCATCATCAGCATCATCATCAGCATCGCCATCATCACACATCTTTCACATTCATATATACATTTATACATATAATATAGCACCTGTTTAACCAAGAGAACAGCTAGCGCACCAAGTGGTGGGTTTGATCATTTTGATTACACAGTACAGGCTGAGTGAGCCATCTTAGTATTTTATGGTCTTTGTTTTCACATGAATGGCATAATCCAATATGACTATGCATGAATTGTGTATTTTTGGAACAATTTCTTTCTCTGTTAAATAGATGTTGGCAAATGAGGGTCAGGTATTCAGTACAGATGAAGTATGTGTCTTACTAACAGTCTAACACGCTTTCCCTTTATGTGTATCGGTGATATGTTAGTGGCCCCATTGGTACGGCACTGATCCGTGTCTACCTGGTTCAGTCTGTACATAATGATGGGATATAGATGATGCACCTTTCAACAGGGGGCTGTGAGGGATGGCTGTACACCCGACCCCCAGCTCCACCCCCATCCCCGACAACCACCTTAAAAGCCATAGTCCCATCGTGATATGACCATAGATGTTGCTAGGACGTAAAGCAAAAAGAAACAAAAAATAAAAGCCAAGTAAGTTTAGAACCTGTTAATGCTGAAGCTTATGGTGTCATACTTTGAAATGCACACCAATATATATATATATATATATATAATAGTGTAGTCGTCTGTACATGAGCCCTACTACCATGCGGTAGCGGCGGAGACTATGCCACACACCTACTCAGTTACACTGAACTGCTCTAGGTGGTGGCAGGCTAGCCACCGGGCAGACCCCGACTGGGCTGCCCTCTACTGTGTGTGGCTAGCTCACCCCCCAACCCTACCTATAGAGTTGATGTGGGATCTGGCGAGTCAGGGGGCGGGTCGGTTGACTGTGGACGCTGCGGAGAGCAGATTGGTTCAATAAACCAAGTTGAAGCGTACTGATATTGGATCTTGACGTTCTTCCGTGTGTGCATGGCAGTGTGGGAGTCAGAGGGCCTTGGGCCATTACATTTGTGCCATGACCAGGATTATATATTATATGTATAATATATAATATATAATATACATATTATATATATAATAGTTTATTATATTTATATAAATTGGGTAAATGTATCCAAAGGCATTTTTTTTATATTTTCGCCTTAGTGTAACACCAAAAGACTTACCGAAACTTGATCGGACATATTTAAGTTAGAGACTGGTGCATTCTTTAAACATATATTACAGTTTGGTGATACTGTGATATCCAGCTATGTTCAAAAACGAATGAATAAAACCCATCTCCAGCATTGTGGCATCGTGATCTGTGTTCCCATTTAATTTAGCCTGGGTTCACATCAAATACTTTGAAAAATAGCTCCGAGTTTACAGGTTAAAATCAAAGTTCCTCCAAACTAAAGGCCCATTCAGACCTTATCGGACTGAGTACCGGACACCACTGGACAAAGAATTTTCTAGTCCAGTGGTGTTTGGTATCAAAATGTACCAAAATGTGTTGAAATGTTTCAATGCCCGCCGGACGAAACGGACGCTAAATGGACAAGGAACGTACATTAACGAATATCCACCATACGCTAACCAGACGAAAACCGAATGTCAAACGGACATACCGGATATATTCACGGACGCGCTGAAAACATATACTGACCGAATTCCCGCAATAAAAAACAACAACAAAAAACAATTAAAAAAACACCGTCAACGGACTTGGCAGGAAGCAAACCGGGACGTAATGGATGGGTAATGGACATGAACTGCCCAAAATGGACTAAACGGGCTTAAAACGGACACCAACCGTATATGTCAGTCCAGTGGTGTCTGGTACAAGTTTTGTGCACGTTCAAAACGTGTACCGGACACCACCGGACACCACTGGAGATAGAATGGAAACGCCGGATGGGTACCATATATAAACCATACATTGCCGTAATTCACCGCACAATGTCTGGTTTCTGTATGGTTCCTCAAACCGGTGAGGTCTGACTGGGGCTTGAGGTAATATACATCATATCAGGCAACTTAATATTATTTATCTAAGCAAAAATATGACAGAAGCTCAAAGCCATCGGAGTAAGCAACAACAAATATGTCTACCATGTGAGAACCTGAAGGCGTATACACTATAGGAAAAGGGCCTTTAATTCACCATCATTCAAAGTCAGATCCGAGGTGGTTTCCTTGGAGACATTCTATTGCAATGGCGTGACCTAGAAACCGAACAATATTTCATCAGAGAGCCTTAGCAAGGGTGTGGATGTCAGACTATGTGTAAGTGGTCACACTCTATAAGTGTCCACACTCTGTGTGTGGGTGAGTGGGGCGGGGGGGGGGGGGGGACAGGGCATCCGTTAGGTGTTGTAAGGTAGCTTTTTTCTGTTCATAGCATTAGATCAATTTTGTTAACGTTTTATAGTCCGATAAAA
This sequence comes from Branchipolynoe longqiensis, assembly GCA_030323885.1. NCBI lineage: Eukaryota > Metazoa > Annelida > Polychaeta > Phyllodocida > Polynoidae > Branchipolynoe > Branchipolynoe longqiensis. Next base: position 30,631,732 of record CM059188.1, read on the forward strand.
GCTTAAGATATTCGAAAGCAAACCATAAAATAAAATAGGCTATAATAATTGTAATGATCGCAGTATGACTCGTAGAGCAATTCAGAATTATGCTTACAATCTGATGTGATTATTTGCTGACGATTTGCCTAAATATGTTGTACCACTATTTCACAACAGATCACAATCAATCTGGTGGATGTTCTCTAACCTAGTCCATTTAGTTGATCCATTGATGAAGATCATTATTGCTGTCTGACCTTAAGGTAATGGCAGCCATTGTTGTCACAGGTCGAATCTGAGAAGGCCCTACAACTAAAATCATCATTGCGGCACAGATGTGTGCTAAATTTCATGGTGGTATCAGAAAACCTACAATTCTTCCAAATATTTCACATATCGGCAGTAGACCTCCTAAAGCACACAGGTTGAATAGATAACTCCACCTTATGCATCTACTATCTAGTTACCTTACACATCCACCCTGTGCACCTACTGCACACCACCATGTGCACCCTTACACCACCATGTGCATCTTTAATACCCCACCCTGTGCACCTACCATACACCACCCACCACCCTGTGCACATACCTTACACCACCCACCCTGACCACCTACCTACCACACAACAGACCCTGTGCACCGATCTACCCGGCCGCGACCCGGGCCTCTCTGCACCTCCTCCGGCCGGCCGGCCCCCCGCCGCTTCCCGCCGGGCGCCGCCCGACACGCCCTGTCACCGGGCTCATGATGTATTGCGCCGGCCGGCCGGTGCGCGTCACGCCGACAGATTGCGCCCCGCGCGCCACAACAACTAAATCATTAGCCTTGGCTGCTCGTGCCGGCGGCCGCCGCCCCCGCCGCCGGCCCCCCTTTCACCGGCACAACACCCGAGCCTGCCGGGCACGCCGCGCGCTGAAATGAAACACATGTAGGCCTACATAGGCTTACATACAGCCAGGCTCTACCTGCCCCCTTCTCCCTCCACAACCCCCCACCCCCACCCACCACCACCACCACCACCCCACCCCCACCAGTTACCACTCACTGATAGAGATGTAAAACTCCACCCACCTGCATGTACTCTAATCTATATAGGTCCCTACAAGTAAGTAGTAGCATATATAGACCATTTACGCCGGCGTTTGGGTTGAGGCGCGCGGTTGTCGTTGCAGGGTCTTTTGACGAGCGGAGTATGTAGGTAGGTAGGTTTTGGCGGGTGGAAAAGGCAGGTGGACGGGCGGGAAGTGGCGGCCTGTGAGTCGTCGTGGGCCGGAAGGAAAAAGGGCGTTGTTGGGAACATAAGCTGCACCGAGTGGGGCCTAGGCTTCAACCCCAATCCACCTGGTCAGGGTGCTCCATCACCATTACACACATACACACCCACTGCCCACCTGTTCACTGACAAAATACGCCAGGTAATACTTGCTTCCATGAACCTTTACCCCTAGACCCTCCCCCTTCCACCAACCCTCATCTCCCTCTGTTCCCCCTCTCCTCTCTCCTTCCAGAGGTTCTCTCTCAGTGGGGGTTCTTCTTATACACCCAGGTGCCTGTCTCAGTGCACGGCCTCGCCCGCTCCACCCGCCCTGCCCGCCCCGCCTGCCGGTACAGCCCGCCCCGCCTGCCGGTACAGCCCGCCCCGCCTGCCGGCCCCGCCTCACCGCCTTCCCGCCTACCGGCCAAGTCGGGTAGCGCGACCGGGGCGACTGGGGCGACAGAGGCGCGGCCGGCCGGTAGCCGGTAGCCGCTCCCAGGGCCCGGCCCACGCTGTGCACACCGGCCGGCAAGGACCCCGCCTCATCTATCATCGGGAAATGGACTTGTTAGTCTGTCTTTAGCGCAATGTGCACTTTTCCGCCACCCCATAATCTCCACACCGCCCCCCCCCCCACCCTCTGTGACGTCCTACCGAGCTGCCAGCATACACAGAGATAGTTATATATATATATTATATATATATATATATTTAAATATTTATATATATTTATATATATATATATATATATATATGAGTCAGCCTCACGAAAATGAGCCAATCGGTGGTCAATTGAAGATGTCGGCATCACAAGTCTTAAAAGTGTAGTGCATTTCTTTGTTCCATATTAAATTATCCTAGAAACAAATAAGGTTGTAGTATTTTCTCGACCTTTACATTCAGGATAAATTAAAGGACTTTCCAACACCTCTGTCAATGCTAAACTATAATTATACCGATCGACGCCGACATCCAATGATCGACGCCGACAACTTTAACAGATGTCGGCGTCACAATTCTTAAAGTGTAGTGCATTTCTTTGTTTTATATTAAATTATCCTAGAAACAAATAAGGTTGTTGTATTTTCTCGACCTTTACATTCAGGATAAATTTAAGGACTTTCCAACACCTCTGTCAATGCTAAATTATAATTATACCGATCGACGCCGACATCCATGCTCGACGCCGACAACTTTCCCCAATTGGCCTCTTTTCGTGATCCTGACTCATATATATATATATATATATATTTATATATATATAAATAAAAGGTGGAGGGAGGCTATGTATATATATATATATATATATATATATATATATATATACATAGCCTCCCTCCACCTTTTTGTGTGTGTTAAAAACACAAAGTACTTCCTTGTATTATCCACCCCTCATCAACATAGTCACCACAGGGCTGCAGCATTCAAACACCTCTCTCCTTCTTGTGGGTTATGTTAAGTTTGTTAATATAAACACGACAACTCCTGCTTTTCAGGCTTTAATCCTCTTTTCAAATATTGAATGAAAGCGATGTTCTTCTTTTTGTGGCTGACTTCTTTTGTTGCCCACATAGATAGTAGTGGCTAGATGTTTTATCTCGCCTAAACAAATATTGATGCGTGTAGATTGCTGTTGTTTTTTTGGTTCAGTCTGGTGTGATTTTTTGTTCAAGCCATCTTCCTATATGTGCATAAAACAAATAATATGCACACCGCTTAGAATAATAGGCCCTATATATGCAAGTTGAATATTAAAAGCACGTTGTATGCTCACTCTCAGTGTTAATGATTTCAAATGTGTTTTTTGGGGTCAACGCGGCTGGTTATATGTAAATAATATTTGCACTGCTTAGAATAGACGAGATCACGTTCCGACTGCGCATGCGCTGAAAACGGCGTTGGCAGCAAAGCAAATGCATCTGGCTATTGAGTTTGCTGAGACGTGTAAGGCAGAACTTTGCCTTTTATTCAAAATGAATAGAAAGACATAACAATTTGGCATAAACATATATGCACACATGCAATATAATGATCTGATGAATATAGCTAATACAAAACTAGCCATAGTTAAACATTTTGAGCTAAGAAACATACAATTCCACACAAAACAATCAGTCACTTAAAGGCTGATATCCACATCACCATTATTAATTCTTGTTCTAAATATTAAAATGCCAAATGTGTCAACATGCACTTGTCTCAGATAAATATATAACCAATATCTCATTAACGCTACTCATTTTCTAGTCATACATATGTCATTAACCATAGGTCATAAATAAAAACATTAATAAAATAAGTAAACCTGACTCTGGCTATGGCTCTGACACTAGTCCCAGATTTGTCTAAATCTAAATGCACATGGCATAAGATATGCTGATTATATTGATGTAAATACAATGCTGGATAAAAGATTAATATCTTAATTTATTTTATTATATATTTTTTAGTTGGTATTTTATGTTTCAAACAAGAGCTGAGATGAGCTGAAACTAGCACATTTCATAGCTGCACTCAGTGTATTACTAGTAGCATGTGCCATGTGCTTCTTGTGGGTTTGTTTTTCTCATACTCATCCCATGATGCACAGCGCGGCTGGAATGGTGATGTAGTCTATAGGTCCTATATGCATTGTGCATATTTAAATCAGGTTGCATGCTCACTCTTAAGCCCTGTTTACACGGGCGATTTAAAACGCTTCATATGAAACCACTTGCCTAGATCGACTCACATTTGGCGTGTAAACGCGACTCTGAGGCGTTTTAGGGCTGAATCGCTTCATATGAAACGGTTCATCAATACCACCTCGCGAGGTAGTATAGATGAAGCGATTCAGCTGGTTCCCGGCAGTGTTAGGGCCCGATTAGGCCGAAATCTAGTGAATGCGATCATATTTAACAGAATTTCATACTCAAATAATGAAATTTAATTAAATTAACCTTAAATTCCAAGCGATATTAACGTAGCAGCTTCATCTGAGTCGAATCGATGAGTGTAAACTAAACACCTAGCAGTGCTCGCCGGCTACAGGCGCACCACAGACTGCTGGTTCCCGGTCGCCGACACACTTTCAAACTCCCTCGTGTAAACGCACCACTACATCGCTTCATATAAATCGATTTGTCTAGATCGTTTCACAATTCCCTGTGTAAACAGGGCTTTATTGCTAGCGATTTCAAAACAGCGTTTTCAATTAATAACTAGCCTCAACTATTAATTGCCACACTTCATCATACACTACAGCTTTTGTCACACATAGGAAAATAACGGTGTCCGGCACTGTACACAACTGCACACTCGACAATTAAGTAAAAAAGCTAATCAAATTAATCCTGAGCTTATATTTGCTAAATTAATTTATACATAAAGTGTGTGCATTGTGTATTAATTATCTATGTCGCTAAAAGGTACTTATATTTGGAAGAGCTTGGTTTGGACTTGCATAATTAATTTATATTCAGTATATATACTAAATATTGTTTGGTTTGCCAACATAGAGCTACGTAATGCGATGGTTTCGAGCTTCTGTCATTATGTTTTTTGTATAACCATATCAGGTTGATTATCATAACTCATGTTGCTTTAGTTTGATGTAACTTTGATCTTAAAGTTGCATAGTCCGATGGTTTTGAATTTCTGTACTTTTTCTGAAATAAATATATTAGATCGATCACTAGTATCTACTTTACATTAGTTCAAAATTACTTTTATTTTAAATGGTAAACTTTTGAGATATTTTGGGTACAAACATGGAAAATTAGTTTTGGCAAGCTTGCCAAAACTCTGACACTATAGACTTCTGCAGTAACAGGTTCTGTTAAATTGACTCAGTATTGCCTTCTACGCAGAAAGAAATGCTTAATAAGTGCATCAGTATCTAAGTTCGATATGTAAAATCAAATCTAGATATTTTGTTTTGTTTTGAAAATTTGATATTTCATTGGACTATGCCGCTTTAAGTAATTGCTATATTCAAGGTGAAAACATGTTAAATAAATGTTTTGTGTACACACCAAAATGGTGAACATCATAGGCTGCAGCAGTGACAGGTTATAATTGATTGATCTATTAGTTCCTAGTATACAAGAGTACATGCTTAATAAGTACATCAGGATTTAACCTGGCTGTGTAGGATCAAAATTCAAATGTAGGTAAATATGTTGGTATTACAAATTTGATAATTTCCTTGGAATATGCCACTTTAAGTTTAAGAAGGCGTCCTATTGGATAATACAGGTGATGATATGACCTCAGACGGTACTAGGGTGCAAACCACAATATGTCAACGCATAGGTGCAGTCACGCGGATGCAGGCAGTATCCGCGCCCTTACACCCGGACACCTCCGTCAGACAGACCTTTATACACGTCTATACACCCCTACACACCCCTGTAGCACCCCTCAGCAGTCATTACATCACCATCAATAACAATTCACCTCACCGGGAGGTCTCCCGCTGTCGTCACGGTGTAAGGCACACCCATCCACGGACAGGCCTGCTGTGTACACCCGGAATCTTTAGTGTATATGCCCTCCCCACCCCCTTCCCCTCCCCTCTACCCATCCCCATCACCCTTCCCGTCCCTCCTCACAACGCATACCCTACCCCATATCTAACTACCCCCCCCCCCCTCCCCTCCCATCCATCCACACAACGGGTGTGCTGGCCCAGTCGGTAAAGCCAGAATCGGCGGGGGTCTCCAGTGCGGAAGGTCGGGAGTTCGAATCCCAACCGAGTCAAAGCAATCACTTATAAAATTGATACTTGTCACTTCCTAGCCAGGCGCTCTGCATTATTAGGATATGGCAAGGACTGGTTAGCTCAGTGTCAGGATAATGTGACTGAGCGGTTTAACACTTATCAAGTCATGGTGCTGGCGGCCGGGTCTCCCAATGGGACATCACTATAAAGTTGCCATGAGTGTGCACTGTCATAAGTCAGTACCTGTCCTGATATGACCTTAGATGTTGCCAGAATGTAAAACTCCAACAACCAACTAACCCTTCTCGTCGCGCCTCATGTTCTGACATCGGCAGGTGTCCTGTCACAGTGTCAATGGAGAGAGAATCAAATGAAACAAAGGCAGTTTGCGCGTTGAACAAGAATTGTTCGCAAATGGCCAGCAGGGGTTCACATATCACAAGGGGCTGCTGAAGGCAGCTACTAGTGCACGTCTACTTGATATAGCGATCATGAAAATAATGTCAAGTGCTTAGAGAAAACTGCACAAATACCATGTAATTTGCAAACTGGGGTAAAAGGAGATGAGTGTGTGTGTATATATGTGTGTGTCTAATTTCATGGTCATTACAACAACCAGGCCCCACTCACTCATTTTCCTCAGAAAGTGTATTCACACCGCTCAGGGGTGTTGCTATCATCATAAAGGTAATGAAAGCATCAATTATTCTAAATCAAAACACTGACGGATATTTGAACCAACATATCTAGCTTAGATCCTGGCGCACTTGTCAAACATTTATTGCAATTTGGTGCATTTTTGTGTTCTATACTATGCCCCTAAAATGGGTAAATAAAGCCTGAACTCTCCGGGATTTAGGGGTCCATACAACATTACTTCGGGATATTTTCACTTGAGATATCTCCAAAAGTTATCTAGCTAAGATGACAAATATTTCAAATATAAAGTAGTGTATTTTATAATAACACAGCGAATACATTAAAGTTTATTAAATATGTATGTGGTAGAAACTCAAAATTCATTGAATCAAGGTATTTCATAATAATCATTAATTATGGTATATATATTGTATATTATATATATATTATATATATTATATATATATACATGTATATGAGACTGTCTCAAAAGGTGCTAAGTAATATGGGACAAAACTTTGTCCATTGTAACGATCAACATACTATCTGCTTATGTATTTGCTCAGGATAAACTGATTTGTCTTTTTTTACATGGTGTTTCATAATCCCAATAGAATACATATTGATTTGAAGCAAATGTCCTTGTGTTTTCAGTGTAACCATTTCTGTGCTGTTTTGTGTGAACCGTTACAACGGACAAAAAGATTATTAGTTATCACCTTTTGAGACATGCTCATATGTATATATATATATATATATATATATATATATATATATATATATATATATATATCTCTGTTTGTGTCGTAGAAACTCAAAAACCATTGGATTAAACAATTTTAATAAAAACATTTTTCTGCGGTTATTAATGAAGCAAGGCGCCAAGATAAATCAACAAATCACTTTTGTTTTCAAATTATTGCCCCCCCTCCTCCTCCTCCTTTTCGTAGTGAATTCTCTTTCAAGACCAGCCAAACCGCATTCTATGCGTGGTCTCATTGTTGTTGGTTCTCAGTGACATTGTAGGCCTGTAGCAGGGGGTGGGGAGGAGCCACGCCATTTCACCCCTGTCTCAGGTAAACCACGCAAGGTTCCAGTGATCTAACTCACCAGCATCTAATCTACTACTCTATTTTGGAGCATTGGATGAAGATAGAGATTGTGGTGGGGTGAGGGGTGTGGGGTGATGGGGTGAGGGGGTGGGTGGTTCCCAATTTTGGACTGTATTTTGACGATAGATTTGGGGAGGGGGTGAGAGGGTGGGGGTGAGGGGAAATGGGCGTGGGTGGAATTGTCCTTTGTTTTCTGTGCAAAATCTAGGTCAGGCTTCAGGTTGTATATTTATGTGGCCATGAAACCCGATTTTATAGCATCTACCTGCCTTGTCCATTATGTTTTTCTTCTTCTTTTTTTCTCTTGAAGATTTATACTGCCTATTATGGATACGCCTGAATAGACTTGTTTTCACGATTAGACAGTTTGTCAATAGAAAGCCTGAGTCTACACTTTTACCGACCCAAGGGATTTTTAACCTCCAACACCACATAGACATGTTATGAGAGCAACTGGCCTTTGCTGACGCTGTAAGTTATCCACAGGGGTGGAAATCCAAATTGCCAGAGGTGGGGGCATGGGGAATCGAACCACCAACCTTCAGATTAGGAGTCTGACTGAGAAAAAAGTCAGACACTCTAACCACTCCGCCACAGAGAACACCATGTTCTGCCTCTGCTGGCCATGCTCTTTTGTTGCTATTTGCACAGGACCACAAAATCCACTATCCGAAATCCTTGAGGCCAGTTGTGTTTTGGAATTCGGAAAAACTAATTCGGATTTTAAAATAAAGGTAGCAATGAAACATTAATACTGCAGTAAAATTGTACGAATACTCACAATAAATACGATGGATAAATATTTTTTAAATATTATTCCAGTTCAAGGATAGAGTAATATGTTGATAAATGAAATGTGATAATTATTGACCATACATATTCTAGTAGATTTTATTTCCAACAAAACACATTTGGTTAAACATAAGCACATACTGTCTCAAACAATCCGTAATCAAATATATTAATATTTCTCCACAGAAATGTACTGATATGCTCACGAAGTGGGAGAAATAAATATTATAAATAGGTTTACAGTTTATTGATAGGCTGTACCAACATAAAACTTCGGTTTTCAGAGCTTTTCCATCTTCCTAATTTCGGATAAGGGGTTGCGGGCTTGAATTAGTATCACCGCCGAAATTGAATTAGAAACTGGTATTCTCTGTGGCGGAGTGGTTAGAATGTATGACTTTTTCTAGATCGGACTCCTAATCTGAAGGTCAGTGGTTCGATTCCCCATGCCCCCACCTCTGCCAATTTGGATTTCCACTGCTGTGTAGAACTTACAGCGTCATCAAAGGCCAGTTTCTCTCATACCATGTGTATGTGGTGTGGGAGGGTAAAAGTCCCTTGTGTCGGTAAAAGTGTAGGCTCGGGCTTTCTATCGACAAAGTGTCTAATGGTGAAAACAAGTCTATTCAGACTTATCCATGATAGGCAGTATACATCTTCAAAAAAAAAAAAATGCCTGTATGAAAATATGGGTCTTTCCCCCGAAATTATGTCTCCTCAAAAGGATGGACAGGATGGCCGAATGTGTAAAGCACCCGCTTGGTGGGATTCAAAGCCCTGTGTTTGAATCCTCGCTGAGTAAAACCTTAACCTGTCAAACTTAGACTTATCACTGCGTAGTCTGGTGGTCAGCATTACTAGGATAGAGCAGGGAGATGTGGAATAGGGAAGCCCAATTGTCTGCCATTAAAATTCCCTCTGCTTAATCACCATACTTTTGTTGTTGTAAATACAAAATCATACTTTTGTTGTTGTAAATAATTTAGTTCTAGACTGTTTTACAATGCACATTTAGATATTACTTGCTCACAAGTTGTATATTATAGAAATTATAGCTCCATAGTATGTAGATAAAAGATTCACCCCGTACTTCCAGTACACGGGTGAAGACCAGCCTTATATAAAAACGGTCGAAAAATCGGGCTAATGAAATGAGTCTTTATGAGGGCTTAATTTCACAATCTAAGAAGCAACATTTATTCTTTCTATATGTCTTCATATTTACCCGCTACCTTTGAGTTGGAAAATATAATAAAGCATATACTTTAATGCGATTACAAAATTAAAATTGATGGTGTTCTCTGGCCGCCATCTTGTCTTTTTGCATTCTCTCCCATTTCACCAACTCTGTGCTGATATAAGTAACCATTTGACCCTGGTGCCAGGCATTCTACTTCTTGTTCCATACTAAAGCTATTTTCGCCGTATTTAGACTACGTTGTCATTCACCCGTGTATACAAGTACCGGGTGAATCTTTTATCTACATAGTATGATGAAATCATCACATTTATAAAAGCCAAACACTTACCTAGGTTTGCTCTGACATATCCAATTTAGATTTTAGTGCAGTCGCTAAGCTTTTATCGCTGAATAGAAAGGAATATTAAATCACATTTGTTGAAAGTGTTACTGCTGAACTGTATGTTGTCAGAATTTCGATGAGCATTGGGGATGTTGGTCGGCTAACATCTGTAATTCGCCAATGAGACGCCAGGTGGATCGTGGTGCAAGCTGCGCAGCAGTCACTCGTTCACTGGAGCCTCAGCCGGCAACAAGTATTTCTTCCCACCCACCCACCCCAAGCTGGAATTCAATCTAAGCTGGGTTTGAGCGCTGTCGGGAGTGCTAGTACAAGTGTCGTAAAACTACCGTGTTTAACATGTTTCTTTCAGCTATCATTATCGAACTCTGACGTTACTGACCTTAACCATATTACTCGAGAGGCCACTGTCGCCGCTAAGCATTGTCCTACAAGAAGGACCACGTACGAGTTGCAGCTCACTCTTCCTGAGCCCGATTCTACAACTGATCTGGCCACGCGCCACCGATATATATCCAAGATGTGTTCCTTGAATGTAACTTGAGCAGATTGAATTATTAAATCTGTCCAAATACTATACATAACCGTGTTGTCTTGGTGTCTCGTTGGTGAATTTCAAAGTTAATGGCATATCCTATATTTCAAATATCTCCAAAAGTAGCACTTTATAATAAAAGTTACTTCAAATTGAATTATTGTAGATTATGATGCTTAGCATAGCATATTTAGCTATTAAATAAAGGCAGAAGCTCAAAAGCATTGGACTATGCAACTTTAAATTACATTGGATGGTACACAATGCAGTACGATAACATCTAGGGGATTAGATGGTTCCGAGATAGTCTAACGCCAAAATGATAATTACACATAACTTTTTATAACTATATATATAATATATATGTATAACTATATATATAACTATATATATATGTGCCTCTGCATGCACACATATATCGCTAACCGTGGATGTATATATCCCGATATATCCCCATAGTTCCATTGTATTATTGATAAGAAATCCATTGTTCCGCTAGTATTTGTAGAAGGGATATCATAGAAGCATGGAGAGAATACATTCAAACTCTTTCGGTGACAAGATACATAAATTAAATTGAGGTAGATTTGGATAGTCAGATGGTTTTGAGTTTCCGCCGTTTGTTAACAGATTACTATAATCTACTGCAGGTTTGCTTCAAATATATATTATATTTATATTTATATTTATATTTATAATTATATTTATATTTATATTTATATTTATATTTACTTTTACATTTAAATTTATATTTACTTATATTTTTTATATTTATATTTATATTTATATTATATTTATATTTATATTTACATTTACTTTTACTTTTACTTTAACATTTACATTTATATTTACTTTTATGTTTTATATTTATATTTATATTTATACTTATATTTATATTTATATTTATATATGTATAAGTTTATATATATATATATATATATATATATACACGTTTCTTCAAAATACTACTGTTGAATTCCTTTCCACAAATACCTAAAACCGATCCTTCAGGGGACCAGACGGGGTGGCCGAGTGGGTTGGAGCGTCCGTCTCCCATGCTGGTAGATCGTGGGGTCGTGGGTTCGAGTCCCGGTCGAGTCAAACCAATGACTTTAAAATTGATACTTGTCGCTTCCTAGCCAGGCGCTCGGCATTATTAGGATAGGGCAAGGACTGGTGTGCTCAGTGTCAGGATAATGTGACTGAGTGGGATACCAGGTCATGGTGCCGGCGGCCTGGTTTCCCATGGGACAGCACTATAAAGTCGCCATGAGTGCGCACTGTCACAAGTTGGTACCCGTCCTGATATGACCTTAGATGTTGCTAGGACGTAAAACAACAACAAACAAACAAACAAACAACAAACAAACAAACGATCCTTCAGCACTGACATTTAACTAATTAAATCAGTTAAATAAAATGTATCGACGGTTGGTGGGAATGTCTAGCTAGATATCATAAGAGTGAATTAGACACACATCGCTTTCGTAAACAACTAATGGTTCGGAAATATGTAGCCACGACTTGAGAGATGCGGAATGAGATGAAACGCCATGTGAGTTGGAATTGTTTGTTTGTTTGTTTGTTGTTGTTTTACGTCCTAGCAACATCTAAGGTCATATCAGGACGGGGGTGAGTTGGATGGAATACATTATGCAAATCCCCATACTGCATCTTCCCCATCAGCATCACTAACCAAGTAAATAGTTACATGCGATTTTATTTTCTGCATCGAACATGCGTTGACAATATAATTAATCGACATGTCGATTATTCTATAACATTATCATGTCGGCCTATTCCCGCCGGTCTGGTACTATGGAGCGACAGGAACACCCTCCTCCTTGACTCCCCCCCCCCCCCCCCCCCCCCCCACACACACACCATCTCATCACTCACCACCACACATACACTCTCCACCCGCAGCGATGCTATAGCTAGCCATATTGACACACAAACACACAGGGCAGGCTATTTACCTGGAGAGTCGGTCATGTTGCGGAGCATGGTAAGGTGACCTAGTTTTGGGTTCGTATTGACAATGCCCAGTTTTGGTCGAAGTGTGGTGGAGGGAGGGAGGGAGGGAGGGTGGGAGGAGATGGGGAGGGACAGCGGGAGGCGGGAATAAGGAAGGGAGGGTATGGGGAAGGAGGGGGAGGGACGGGGGAGGGTGGGAGGCGGGAATGAGAGAGGAGGGAGGAGGATGGAAGGGAAGGGAAGGGGGGAGAAGGGAAGGGAAGGGAAGGGAGGGGAAGGGATGGGAAGGGAGTGAATGGAAAGGGAATGGAGGTGGAGGGAGGGGATGGAGGGAGGGGGATGACGGCAGGGGGAACGGAGGAGGGGAGGAAGGGGAAGGAGGCAGGGGGACAGGCGGAAGAGAGACGAAAATACTGCAAATGGCTGCCAGCGTCATGGAGAGTCAGACTGTGGCACCTCTATTATATCACAGCCTCGCTCTCGCATTTCGCGTCTAACACTATAGTAGTAATAGTCCTAATATCCGCCGGGTGGTGGTATTTAGCGCCGCATGTGTACAGAACCGTGACTAAATATCGGCCGTGTACTAACTCTCTATGCGTCTCCGGGAGTTGAGTCGGTGAATGTGTGTGTGTATGTGTGTGTGTTTGTGTGTGTGTGTGTTTCCATCAGGAATGCGCCTCCTAACGAGGATGGACATAACGACGACCCGCTAATGATATCCACGCCTGTGTTGCTTGGCACCGCATGTAGGTCATCCCGTCTAGGTGTGTGAATTAGGGGAGGGAGGGAGGGAGGGAGGGTGTGTGTATGGGTGTGAGTGTGGGGATGTGGGTGTGGGTGTGTTGGCCTGTGTGGCGTGTGTATGATTATGTGCCTATATGTGGGTGTGGGTGTTTGCCTGTGTGTGGTGTGGGTATGCATGTTTGTGGGTGTTTGCGGTGGGTATGTATATATCTGTTTGTGGTATATGTGTGTGCTTGTGTGTGCCTGTTTGTGGGTGTGGGTGTGTATGCCTGTGTAGTCAGTGCGTGCTCTGGTATGCCTGTATGTGGGTGTGGGTGTGGGTGTGTCTGCCTGCCTGTGGACATCCGTTTGTGTACCTGTTTGTGGGTATGTATATATGTGTATGTCATATGTGTGTGCTTGTGCGCGCCTGTTTGTGGGTGTGCTTGTGGGTGTGTATGTCTGTGTGTGGTGTGTGTGCCTGTATGTGGGTGTGACTGTAAGTATATGCCCCTGTGCGTGGGCTATTGTGTGCCTATTTGTGGGTATTTGCTGTGGGTGTGTGTATATATGTGTGTGATGTATGTGTGCTTGTGTGTGCCTTGTGGATGTGTTGGTGAGGGCGTGTTAGTGTTAGTGTGTGTCTTGGGGTGTATGTGTGATTGTGGATGGGTGCGTGGATGAGTAAGCGTGTGTCTGTGGATGAGCTTTGGTGTGTTAGTGGGTGTGGTTGTATGTGTATGGCGGCATGTGTGCATGTGTGGGTGTGGATCTATCTATCAGGTGACTCTGGGCTTGGCTAGGACTAGCAGAAGAAATGCTTGTCTGCCCAGCGGTGAAAACAAATAATTACACACTTATCCGTTAGGAATTTGAGTAGGGTAAATACATTCACCACACACACACAAAATGAGTGTCTGCCCACCACCTTGGCGCAGTGTATCAATGTGTGTGGGGTGTGTGTGAGAGGAGGTATGAAGAGGTGGAGGTTATGTGTGTAGGGATGGGTGGGGAGGTGTGTGTGTGTGTGTGTGTGGGGGGGGTTAGTAGATGTGAGGCTGTATGGTCAGGTACCAGCAGTTCTGATGCTCCTGTGCCTGACACAACATTAAGTACGCCCACTCCCCCCCCCCCCCCCCCCCCCCCCCACACACACACTCACAAGGCACAGGGTACTCGTCTAACTGCTGCCGCATCAATCACGCCCTGCTCTGAGGTAGACGGTACGCGCGCCACCAAGCACCCTCCCGGCCGTTCTCTCTGCAAACATATAGTATGGGTGATGTAGAATGGACATGTGCGATTGTATCTATACATACATATATATATATATATATATATATATATATACAATATATATATATATATATACAATAAAACCTCTCTAACCGACCACTTCCACAGATCGACCACTCCCCTATATCGATCGCTTTATTTGGGTCCCAAAAACATCATTGTAAGGATATTCTAACTACCTAAACTGACCACATCCCTAAATGGATCACTTAACGTCAGTCCCACGGTCGGTCGATTTAGAGAGGTTTTTCTGTATATGACTATATCTGGAGATATCTGGAGATATATGTATATACTGTTTATATATTTGAAGTGGGCGAGACTACTCGCCTTGTGACGTTTGCAAGCTTGGGCCGATTAACCCGCATTTTGAAATGCGGGCTACTAATGGCATACTCGCAATTGCCACCATTTGCGAGGCCCCGGGTTTCCGGCCGTAAAGCGTTGCTAGGAGACATCAATTGTGAATCTTCTGGCAGCGAGAAGAGGTCGGGCATTCGGACCAAGACCCATCGGACGTGTTTATGCACGCTGTGATGTTTTAGCCGAGATTTAGGCTTTTATTGTCAAAATTCTAAACTTGTTTTAACTTAATGATATGGGAGGGGATTTAATAGTCAATATACGGCATGGTGCTACGATTCCTTGTTAGTTTGGTTAAGAATAAAGCCGTGAGCTCTTGGAAAGGTAAATTGGAATGTTCCTTGCATTCTTTTCTATTCTCCAGTATTCTTGTAGATTAACCGCTATGGTCAAACTTGATATTCGATTGCTTTGTATGTAATTAAGGGCCTTATGCCTAATAGGCCTTATGCAGCTACTTAAGCCATCTGCGGGAAGATTATAACAGACATATTAACGGAATTAACGTCGAGTTCTTTTGGCTAAAAATATGACAGTAACTTAGGCTGATTAACAGTGACAGTGGCAGCAACACTAGCGCGTCTGCTTAGTTCTGGATTAATATAAACACATTAATATACACCGAAGGGCGGGGAGAACAGCCAGTTAGTTGAAATAACCAAGTAATTGCTTTAGGCCGATAAATGTGAGAAGGACAAAATACCATATTTAGACGATACTCTGGCTGGTCACCTTTAGCCCGGGAATGACAACGACGGCGACGGACTACCTGCAGATGGGACGAGAGGCAGCGGCGACCCGCGGCAGGCCCAGGAAATTTGCATGTAAATAATTATATAAATTAACACGTAGGCTCGCCTTAAGCGGGGGTGGAATAGCCCGACGGTTAAATATGTATATATAAGAAAATGTTATGTATATATATATACGTATTTAAATCTGTGTATAAATCTGTGTGTAAATCTGTCTACAAATAAGTATATTGATATGTATATAAATATGCATATAAATCTGTACATGTGTGTGTAATTCTGATCCACCATTCCTTTGCCTTTCTCCATCCTAGTAACACCAAGCTTCGAGAAAGTTTAAAAAAAAAGATGTTGTTGGGGTAAATATTTGTTCTGCAAACTGTCATTTGTTCTACATTGGGGGGCTGACATTACGGCCATACGATTTGTCAGTGGATCTGCAAAGCCATTAACATCATTAGCTGTTTGTTTGTTGTTGGTTTACATCCTAGCAACATCTAAGGTCCTATCAGGACGGGTACCGACTTGTGACAGTGCGCACTCATGGCGACTTTATAGTGCTGCCCCACTGGGAAACCAGGCCGCCAGCACCATGACCTGATATCCCACTCAGTCACATTATCCTGACACTGAGCCAACCAGTCCCTACCGTATCCTATCAGTACCGAGCGCCTGGCTAGAAAGTGACAAGTATCAATTCTTAAGTCATTGGTTTGACTCGACCAGGTTTCGAAAACCACGAACCCACGATCTACCAGCACGGGAGACGGGCGCTCTAATAACATCCTTAGCACTAGTGCAAATGTAGCAGCAGTCAAGCTATGGTGAGTAAGTGCAAATTGTATATAAACATATGGAAGTAGATCTAAAATGATATGCATCATGAAAAACAATTTTGTAAATGTTGTTTTGCTTTTCTGTATTAGGAAAATGATTGATCACACAGCAAATGCGTTGATTAAATAAAAATAACTAAGCCAACCCGTTTTTGTTCATTAAAGCGGCATAGTCCGATGACAACATCAAATTTTCAAAATCAAAATAATTATCTAGATTGGATTCTACATATCTATCTTCGATACTGGTGCACTTATTAAACATCTGTCGCCACACAGATGGGAATAGTGAGGCAGTTGAATAGAACCTGTTACCGCAGAGGGCTATGGTGTCACAGTTTTGACAAGCTTGCCAAATTTAATTTAGCATGGTTGCACTTCAAATATCTCAAAAGTTACCCACTTAAAATAAAAGTTACTTCAAGCTAAAGTAAGGTACATTATAACGATCAACCTAATGTAATTATCTCAGAAAATCTCCAAAACACAAAAACCATCGGACTATGCAACTTTAAGAACAGTGACTACATGTTGCTATTTCCTACAAATAAATACTGAATGCGTCTAATATTGGTGCTTATAAATGTGTGGTGTATAACGTATTATTATGAAAGTATAAATGTAATTTAGCATGACCTACACGTTTTTATACTAAACTATGCCGGTGGCTCCACTCACGTCTGCTCCCTCGGCACTTGTTTTAAATATAGTTTATTCATTGAATAAAAGTCTTTTGTCAGCGCTGAGCCACTGGTCTTCCAGTTGCAGTGAATATATATATATATAGATCTATAAATATATATATAATTATATATCTATATATATTCACTATATATAAATATATATATATATGCATATATATTCACTGCAACTATATATATATGATTATATAATCACAAGAGAGGAGGAAATAATAATAGATATGTCACATGTGAAGCTGTAAAACTTAAGCAATTTAAAATGAATAGAGAACAGATCCAAAATAGTGTGTTTGTGTGGATTCTGATTCAGTCAATCATACTGCAAAACAAATAAATCTACAAATTACATCAGAAATAACATTTGATGCTATAAAATAGCAAACATTTAATCACCATGTTTACATCCATTATATATATATAGGTTTCCGACCTGGAGCAATTGAATAACCCCAATAATGTATAAGTATGGGACACTACCTTTGTCCTCAGATGGGAGGGTCATGCTCAAACGAAGGGGATATATATACTCGATTTTGTTTGGCCAAGGCCACAACAATAGCAACGCCTGGCTCAATATTTGGTTGGCATAGAGATGCGGTTTGGCCTCCGATCCCCCGCTCGCCCGTGGCGGTTTTATAGCGCCAGTGTAAGAAATCGTGCAGTTCTGGATAATAAATGTTGTCTGCTCGCGTTCGAATTCGGTCTTACGCCAGAATATTTGACTGAATTCCACTGAGGCTGACCCCAAATGTCGTCTGCCGTTGAATGGGGAATTGCAGATGAGGTTTGTTAGCATTTAGCAGACGGCGTGATGTAGGTCGGGTTGAGTATATGACGATGTGCGTGTAAATAGCAAAATGGCAACATGTCAAAATGGCGCCCTTTCTTAGGTGGGCGCGCTGTAGTAATGTATGGATGTGTCCTGGCTTTGGCTCGGCCCCTGGAGCGTGTGTGTCGGACGGACCCTGACTGCCGTATTCTATGTCGTACATTAACAAAGAATGTATCAAAAAAGGTGCACAATGGAACGACAGTTGAAGTTGCATTGTCGGACTTTTTTTCTTCAGTTTCTGCCATTTTTGTTGTTGTGATATATTAATATATAAGGAAAATATGTTTTAAATCTAAAAACAAACATCAATAAATATTTATTATGATCATTTAGCAAAAATAAAGGTATCGTTTGTTTGTCTGTTGTTGCTTTTACGTCCTAGCAACATGCAAGGTAATCACAATGATAATTTATCAAAAAATAAAGGCGTTGTTTGGTTGTCTGTTGTTGCTTTTACTTTCTAAAAACATCTAATGTGATATCAGGAAGGGAGGAAAAAGGTTGATCATTATAGCGCCTGTCACACCTTACCGGATTGAGCGACGGACATAACCGGACAAAGAATTTTCTAGTCCGGTGGTGTTCGGTATCAAAATGTACCGAAATGTATCAAACTCTTGTGATTTCAACGGACAAGGAACATACATTAACGAATAGCCACCGGATGATAACCGGACGATAACCGGATGACACCGGATAACCATGGACAAGCAATGGTCAACCGACAGGCAAAAATCGAATGTCAAATGGACAGACCCGACACCAACCGGACACCAACCGGACAACTACCAGACTGATCACGGATGCGCCGAAAACATAAAAAACTGTCAGACCGAATTCCCGCAGCACCGTCAACGGACTCTGCAGGAAGCAAACCAGAGACATAATGGATGGGTAACGGACATGAAGCGGTCAAAACGGACTAAACGGAGTTAAAACGGACACCAAACATATACGTCAGTCCGGTTGTGTCCGGTACAAGTTTTGTGTATGTTCAAAACTTCCCACTGTACAGATAACGGACACGCCGGATGCCAACCGTATTGATGTATTTCACCGGACAGTGTCCGTTTTCTATCCGGTACCCCAATCCGGTGATGTGTGACAGGGCCTTTAAATCGATCTTACTGCAGTGTGAAACAAACTTTTACTTGAAAGGGTTACTTTTGGATAAATTTCAAAATAAAACATGCAACATGGAATTTGCGTGGACTTTTTAAACAATGGACAGTATACATGGTTCAACAGTGACAGGTTTTTATTAAACTGATTTAACATAGAAGCAGAAGTGCATTTTCAATACTTGTTTGTTGGGGCTTTACATTTTGGCAACATCTAAGCTCATATCACTATGGTGATATTTTAACGAGTGCATGAGTATCTAACGTGGATGTGTAGGGTCAACTCTAAGTAAGGGTTTTGGATTAGAATAAAATGCTTATTTCAGATTATGTTGAGATAAGGGAGTGCTGGAAAGACGATACATCATCATGATGTTGTCAATATAAAATGTTCTGATAAATGTTGTCCCAATTTATGTGTGTATGTATGTATGTATGTATGTATGTATGTATGTACGTACGTGTGTATGTATGTATGTATGCATGTATGTATGTATGTATGTATGTGAACGATACAATATAATCTAGCGTGATAACTAATAACTGACGTGCCAGTTCTATAGTTGGGACCCCTCGGTGCAGTTCCCTCCAGTTCTCTCTAACAAAAGAAAACAAAAGAAAAAAATACCATAACCCATATTTGTTGCTGGTGAATAAAAGTAGCACAGCACTTCCACTTGATGAGTCATCACCGCAATTGATCTCTCACACTGACAAGGTTATTGTTAATTAAATAAGCACAATGTTGACCAAGGTTACAGCAGTAATAGGCCCTAGCCTGCAAATGGGTACTTCTCCTTACTGTTCCGGAATAGAATATCCTAACAAAATTCCCTCTTATTTCAACATTAAAATTGCATAGTTCGATGGTTTTGGCTTCTGCCATTATTTGATATATATATATATATATAAATATATATATATATATATATATATATACATATACATATACATATACATATATATGAGACTGTCTCAAAAGGTGCTAAGCAATATGGGACAAAACTTTGTCCATTTTAATGATCAACATACAATCTGCTTATGATTTGTTTTTTACATGGCGTTTCATAATCCCAATAGAATACATATTGATCTGAAGCAAATTTCCTTGTGTTTTCAGTGTAACCGTTTCTGTGCTGTTTTGTGTCAATCATTACAATGGATAAAAAAACAAAGAGTTATCACCTTTTGAGACAGCCTCATATATATGCCCAACGGCTCGCCGTTGGGGTTTAAATGCGCAACACGGAGGTCGCCGCGCCGGGCGATAGCCCAGGACTAATGACCTTGTCGGCCTCGTTAAGATAAGCCGGGGGGGGAGGAAACCCGACCCACATTGCCGGGGTCGGCGAAAGGAAAACGCGCCGCGAGGGAAGGCGGCGAAAGGAAAACGCGCCCGGCCCACCCGCGGGAGGCGGGGGTGAAGGGTGCGAGCCGGGGCACCTCCCGGCTCCCCTAACTGCCCTCATTCTTCTGGCCGCGCGCGCCTTGCCACCACGCATCCCGAGCTGCTCAGCAACCGCTCGGATGTGCATGCCTCGTCCCTCCCCCAGCCTGGCTGCTGCCCTGATGGCAGAGGACGAGCCTTGACCTCTCCCACCCACCCTTTGAACAAGAGGGGGGGGGGACACTGGGCGCGCGAGGGGGGGGAGGGCACGCCGCCCGCCACACAGCGGGCCGGCTGCGGCCGCTCCCCGCAGGTACCGGGTTCAACACCCAGCATATTGACTTAGTCATTGGCAAATGAACTTACACATCTTTACATATTATTATTACTTATCTTAGCGCCCCTTACGCCCATTGGGGCAGCGCGCGCGCATGTGCGCATCAGGTTGATTTACTCATTAACATTGTGCATTTGTTGTTTGTAATATAATTAACCTTAGTGACTTTAATAAAAAGTCATTTACTCCCCCCGTGTGTTCGCGTCATTTAAATATGTATACATATATATATGTATAACTATTATTATTATTAGGATGATCGTTATTATTTACCTTACAGGATTCCGAGATTAAAGCTGCATAGTCCGATGAAAGCATCAAATTTTCAAAACCCAAACAATTATCTAAATTTGATTCTACATATATAACTTAGATACTGGTGCACTTATTAAACATTTGTCACCACACAGAAGGGAATACTGAGGCAATTTAATAGAACCTGTTACTGCAGAGGCCTATGGGGTCAGAGTTTTGACAAGCTTGCCAAAATTAATTTGGCATGTTTCCACTTCAAATATCTCAAAACGTAGCCATTTAAAATAAAAGTTACTTCAAGCTAAAGTAAGGTACATAATAATGATCAACCTAATGTGTTTATCTCAGAAAATTTTAGAAACTCAAAACCATCGGACTATGCAACTTTAACCTCGATAATAAATGATTAATTTTGGAGATATTTGAAGTGAACACGTGAAACTATTAATGTTGGTCTGCACGTCAAAATTCCTTCACCGTAGGTTTCAGCAGTAACCCGTTCTACTAAATTGACCTATTAGTCTTCACTTTGCAACTACAAATACTTAGTACACCGGTATCTAATACCCCTGTCACACTACGACGTAATGAGCCAACGTGAGCCTAATGCGGTCATTTTTCGTCATGACGTTGGGTTACGTTATGATGACGTCAGAATGACGTTAGAATGACGTCGAGCTACGTCACATTACGTCGTGTTACGTCGAGTTACGTCAAGGTTTTGGACATGTTCAAAACTTTCCACGTAGCTCGAACGTAAGGGTTTACGTTCGCCGTACGTTCTGTTCACGTTCAGTGAACGTCAATGACGTTAAACGGACGTTATTCCAACGCTGCTCACTACGTTCAACTACGTTCCACTACGTTGACCCACATTAAACCGAGTGCAAATGCCTATGAGGCTTAATGGGAACGTCAGGAGAACGTCAGGAGAACGTCAGGAGAACGTCAGGAGAACGTCAGGAGAACGTCAGGAGAACGTCAGGAGAACGTGCATTCAACGTACGTTCAACGTATCATGATGTGGCTAACGTCACGTAACGTTCTTCTGGCGATGGAATAACGTTCATAACGTTCCGTGAACGTAGTGACGTTGTCCTCTCTCGTTGAATGACGGTATCACTAAGCTTTACCGACGTTACGTTCTCGTCCACTACGTTGCATCCACGTTCAACTTCTGCCCAAATTTGCATACTACGCTGAGAAGTTCAACGTTCTTCACGTTCTCTCTATGCTGACGTCATTACGTCGTAGTGTGACAGGGCCATTAGTTGGGTAATGAAGACTAAATTCTAGATAACTGTTTTGGTTTCAACATTTCTTAGTTTCCATTGGGTTATGCAGCTTTAATCAAACTTAAGCTAATATTTAATGTACATGGAATCTTAACAAGTTAATGGTGTGCTAAGCGATATGCAGGGTGTGATTTAGATAAAAGATTCACCCCATACTGACAGTACAAGGGTGAACGACAATGTAGTCTAAATATGGGTGAAAATAGCTTTAGTATGGAACAGGAAGTAGAATGCCTGGCACCAGTGTCAAATGGTTACTTATATCAGCACAGAGTTGGTGAAATGGGAGAGAATGCAAAAAGACAAGATGGCGTCCAGAGAACGCCGTCGATTTCACTTTCAAAGTCTATTAAACTGCATGTTTTGTTACATTTTTCAACTCAAAGGTAGCGGGGAAATATAAAAACATATATAAAGAATAAATATTGCTTCTAAAAATTAAGACATTATTCACTCAATTAATTTCCCCAGCATGTCAACAATTTTCGCCAGCTTTTCTAATGGGTTGCTTTTCACCCCTGTACTGTAAGTATGGGGCGAATCTTTTATCTATGTGTGATTGTGTGTTCAGATGGCGCAACAATTGCTACATGGACCGATTCAATTTACTGCACATGCACCCATTGACCATTTCCGGACATCTTGGCTTATGCCAATGCATCTACATCAGGGGCTGATCCAGGGGTCGGACTACCGGTATATGGATAGGCAGGGGCTGATCCAGGGGTCGGATTAACGGTTGTAACACTACCAGTACCAGTACATGTATATGAATAGGCAGGGGCGGATCCAGGGGTCGGCTAACGGATGTAACACTACCAGTATATGTATAGGCAGGGGCGGATCCAGGGGTCGGACTAACGGTTGTCACACTACCAGTATATGGATAGGCAGGGGCGGATCCAGGGGTCGGACTAACGGTTGTCACACTACCAGTATATGGATAGGCAGGGGCGGATCCAGGGGTCGGACTAACGGTTGTCACACTACCAGTATATGGATAGGCATGGGATGATCCAGGGGTCAGACTAATGTGAGAGTGTCCTCTTTCGGGAAAAAGTTTGTTGAGAACGGACGTCCAAAATTAAGGGAATTTTGTGGCACCTGAGACAAGTGAGAGCAAAGTTGTTGGTATAACCAACGTGTGAATGCTGTCAAGTTTGAGCTCTCCTGGAGCACAAGCTCACAAGGGCAGTAATTTATGCATGGCAACATAGAACCCCAAAAAGGTTCATCGATTTTATTTTAGCTACAGGGGGAGGGCATGGGGGGAGGTCCCCCCTAAATCCGTCGCCGTACATTCATTCCCTTCTCCATCTGTACATCCTCATAACGCATGAGGTATCCCGCTTTCATGCATATGGAATCCCACCTTTACTTAGCAATAGCATACAATCTCACTTCCTCCCGGTGTGGTCTTACACTGTGCATATCACTATGGTTCCAGTAAATAATGTCAATTAGTCTCATGATAAATTTAGCGCCAGTAACCGAGAGCAGGAGGAGGAGGAGGAGGCGGAGGGGGGGGGGGGGGAGGCGGGGGAGGAGGAGTTGGCAGGGGGGGGAGGAACATCATGTTCTATTAACATACCTCTATTGTACCAGCATATGACTGACATTAACATATAATATGTGACAAGGCTGTCA
This sequence comes from Branchipolynoe longqiensis, assembly GCA_030323885.1. NCBI lineage: Eukaryota > Metazoa > Annelida > Polychaeta > Phyllodocida > Polynoidae > Branchipolynoe > Branchipolynoe longqiensis. Next base: position 30,655,816 of record CM059188.1, read on the forward strand.
CCATGCATGACATCCCCGTATAATTCTGCCCGAATCGAGAAATTATTGACCGCATTTTCCTCCCAAGTGGTACGGATAGGTCGCGAATAGTTTTATTATGATTTGTGAGTTTAGATTTATTAATGTATTCGCCTCAATTGCAGATGCACTTATTTGAGTGGCAACGGTTGACGGCCAGATGTTTTAATAATGACAGTAATAATTAGAGGAGTGTGTGTGGGGGGGCGGGGGGGGGGTGAGAGGGCGGTAACGGTAGGATTGGCTGAAAATATGACACCTTTTGACATTTTTGGAGGGAAATAATTGACAAATAATATGTGCAGTTATGTAATGGTGAGTATGGATTTGTAAGCATTATATTATTACCTTTAACTTCTTAGTTTTTGTTTGATCAATGCAGGGAAATTCCTGCTCTATGGGTAATGTATACAGAATTCTCTCTAATTGTCTAAACCCTTAATTTCCCCTTCTGGACCTATCTATTCAGACATAGCAAAATAGAAGGTTTCCACACCCTCCCCGATTTTGTAGATACTGTCGTGGGGGGGGGGGGGTGATGAAAATGGGAAATGTTGCGTTTAGAGCAGGACTCGAACCCAAGTATCTTTGCATTCCGTGCCAGTGTGCTAACCATTACATCACATAGCCCACCCTGATATCACCACACTACCCACGCCTACCTGTCTATGTGGTTACTTGCCTGAGAGGTCAGTGCAGACTACTTTATTTTATTGTTGAGAAGAATTTATTATTTTTCAACAAGTTTCACGTAGAAAGGAGTCACTGCAAACTAGGAGGATTGGGTGTGTTATACTGATATCAGCTATAGCGGTTTGCATCAGAGTGTCTGTTGAAAGTGATGTCCTATTGGACCGCCTTAGAGTGATATCCGTGTTATCTGACTGGGCATGCACTGTAAAATATGGGCCATTTGCACAATTCAGAGATAGGACAAAATGTGTACATTGCCCTCCAGTTGTTGTGTGTGTTATGGCTATCTTGAAGGGTATGCAGGTATTGCAGGTATTGCAATACCTCAGGGATTCTGACACCCCTGCCCTGCAGAGTTGTAAACCACTGCCTTGTGGTACAGGTTCTTGACAGAACTGAAGGCTAAGGGAGCAAACCCTGAACAGAAAACCATGTCACTGTGGCAGCATTAAGGGTGGTTGATGTATGGAACTCCCAACATCTCCCGACCAGCCACTGCAGGGACAAATAGTTTTGCGCCTGTGTGGACATGTACTTGCCGGTGTGAAACCTCTATTTGCTCCCCGAGAGAGTGCCGCTGGTAACTTGCAAAAGCCAGCAACACTTCAACACTTATGCAGGCAGCTTTCAGCTTTCAGCTTTCAGTTATGGCTATCTTTCTTTTGTTAGTTTCTTTTCGTTTTTATATCCTAGCAAGCTATGACTATGCTCCTGATCAACTATGTTATGGCTCTGTTACTGGTCAACTATTTCCAGTAGTTGCTCTTGACCACTTTATGATAATCAAATTGTGCCTGGCCAAATGGGCTGCTTGATTTAGATCCGACTGACACTGAGATTGAACATAATTATTTTTATTTTCTGGCTGGATCATTAATAAGCGCCCCCGATTTGATTGTAATAGTGCCAGTGGTATTGGGTGGTGTGGTAGTAGTTGGTGGGTGGTGGGGTAGTGGGTGGTGGGTGGTGCGTGGTGGGTGGTGGGTGGTGGGTGGTGGGTGGTGGTGGGTGGTGGTGGGTCGGCGAATGGAGATGTCACACTTACTCTGTTCAATGGAGGTTTGTTTGTTGTTGTTTTACGTCCTAGCAACATCTAAGGTCATATCAGGACGGGGTTCAATGGAGGTGAATATTCCGTTAATATATATGTGCACCGCGCTTCTTAATTCGTGAATGAGAAGTAGAAGAAGAGGAAGACGAAAAAAGAAACAAAAGCAAGAAGAAGGAGAAGAAAAAAATAAATACAAAGACCAAAGCGTAGAAAAAGAAAAAAGGTCATCAGCACACAGAGCATGTGTGTATATGTACATTGCCGTAAAGTACAATATTTGGGAAGGCCATATACCAGGAACCTCACCTTGTTCTCTGACTCTCGGATATATGCCATTGCATTGAAGGCAAGCACTCCATGTTGAATTAGCAGGACACTAAAGAAAGCCTCCCCAAATACACACACACACAATTAAAGTTTCATAGCCCGATGCTTTTGAGTTTCTGCCTTTTCTTTTCTCTTAAAAAAAGATTCAGATGGTATTTGAAATGGATCAGAACTTTTGCACAAGTGAGTCTGCTCCACCTCCCCCCCTCCCCCCCCCCCCACCCACAACCCCCACCCCACCCACACACCGACCACCTCAAGGCGTTCCTCTCGCCGGGCCCCAAACTACACGTCACCGGCTCCCCTACGCCGCTGAAGATAGATGGCGCTCAGATCGGTGCGTGCTGCCCCCTGGGGGTTCACTTCTGAAACACCCCGCCGTTCATTTCCATGAAACAAAAATAAAATATAAAATAAAAATAAAGGCAATGTAAGGTGCTTAGCCAACCAACAAAATAGCCTGATACAAGGAACAAGTATGGTTATTATTAATATAGATTATGCATGGTAACACCTTTGGGAGTTAATGGTGATCCTAATATAACATTTAATAATAATCGTAATAATAGATTACGCAAATAATAGACGAATTGTCCAAAGGGTCAGAGCTAGATATATCCGGGCAGCTTAATCAATATTTTACTAAGTATAAATGTTCATGTAGGTTTCGGTGGTAAAACCAGCCTCCCCCCTCCCTCCCACTGCTCACCCCCCCCCCCCCCCACACACACACCCACTACTGCCCACACACACACTCACTTTCCCCGTCCGGCTCGCCACACTACTCCTTCTCCCCTCGCCACACACACACGAGAGCCCGCACACACACATACACACTTCCCCCGTCTCGCTCGCCACCCGCCTGACACCGGGTGATCTGTCACAGCTCGGGCTTCAGGTGAGAACTCATTAGGCCCACCTGACATTACTACCTGCCCTACAGGCATACATATCTCACCTGCAGCAGTGTTCGTCTCACGCCTACCTCTGCATGGCCCAGTGGGTGCAGGGTAGTGGTAGGGGGGGTGGGGTGGTGTGGTGGTGTGGTAGTGGGTGGTGTGGTAGTGGGTGATGAGTGGTGTTGTGGTAATGGATGGTGGGTAGTGGGTGTTGTGGTAGTGGGTGATGCGGCGGTGGGTGGTGTTGTGGTAATGGATGGTGTGGTAGTGGCTGTTGTGGTGGTGGTCGTGGTTGTGGGTGGTGTGGTAGTGGGTGGTGTAGTGGTAGTGAGTGATGTGGTAGTGGTGGTGTGGTAGCGGGTTGTGTAGTACTGGGTGGTGGTGCGGTAATGGGTGGCAGGTTGATGCTGGGTTGTGGGTAGTGTGGGGGAGGTGGGTGATGTGGTAGTGGGGTGTGGGCGGTGAGATAGTGGGTAGTTGGTGGTGTGGTAGAGGGTGATGTGGTAGTGGGTGATGTGGTACTGGTAGTGAGTAGTGGGTGTTGTGGTAGTAGGTGTTGGTAGTGAGTGATGTGATAGTGTGTGGGTGGTGTGGTAGTGGGTGATGTGGTACTGGTAGTGAGTAGTGGGTGTTGTGGTAGTAGGTGTTGGTAGTGGGTGATGTGATGGTGAGTGGGTGGTGTGGTAGTGGGTGATGTGGTACTGGTAGTGAGTGGTGGGTGTTGTGGTAGTACTAGTAGGTGTTGGTAGTGGGTGATGTGATGGTGAGTGGTTGGTGTGGTAGTGGGTGATGTGGTACTGGTAGTGAGTAGTGGGTGTTGTGGTAGTAGGTGTTGGTAGTGGGTGATGTGATGGTGAGTGGGTGGTGTGGTAGTGGGTGATGTGGTACTGGTAGTGAGTAGTGGGTGTTGTGGTAGTATGTAGGTGTTGGTAGTGGGTGATGTGATGGTGAGTGGTTGGTGTGGTAGTGGGTGATGTGGTACTGGTAGTGAGTAGTGGGTGTTGTGGTAGTAGGTGTTGGTAGTGGGTGATGTGATGGTGAGTGGGTGGTGTGGTAGTGGGTGATGTGGTACTGGTAGTGAGTAGTGGGTGTTGTGGTAGTAGGTGTTGGTAGTGGGTGATGTGATAGTGAGTGGGTGGTGTGGTAGTGGGTGATGTGGTACTGGTAGTGAGTAGTGGGTGTTGTGGTAGTAGGTGTTGGTAGTGGGTGATGTGATGGTGAGTGGGTGGTGTGGTAGTGGGTGATGTGGTACTGGTAGTGAGTAGTGGGTGTTGTGGTAGTAGGTGTTGGTAGTGGGTGATGTGATGGTGAGTGGGTGGTGTGGTAGTGCGTGATGTGGTACTGGTAGTGAGTAGTGGGTGTTGTGGTAGTAGGTGTTGGTAGTGGGTGATGTGATAGTGAGTGGGTGGTGTGGTAGTGGGTGATGTGGTACTGGTAGTGAGTAGTGGGTGTTGTGGTAGTAGGTGTTGGTAGTGGGTGATGTGATGGTGAGTGGGTGGTGTGGTAGTGGGTGATGTGGTACTGGTAGTGAGTAGTGGGTGTTGTGGTAGTAGGTGTTGGTAGTGGGTGATGTGATAGTGAGTGGGTGGTGTGGTAGTGGGTGATGTGGTACTGGTAGTGAGTAGTGGGTGTTGTGGTAGTAGGTGTTGGTAGTGGATGATGTGATAGTGAGTGGGTGGTGTGGCAGTGGGTGATGTGGTACTGGTAGTGAGTAGTGGGTGTTGTGGTAGTAGGTGTTGGTAGTGGGTGATGTGATAGTGAGTGGGTGGTGTGGTAGTGGGTGATGTGGTACTGGTAGTGAGTAGTGGGTGTTGTGGTAGTAGGTGCTGGTAGTGGGTGATGTGATAGTGTGTGGGTGGTGTGGTAGTGCGTGATGTGGTACTGGTAGTGAGTGTTGTGGTAGTAGGTGCTGGTAGTGGGTGATGTGATAGTGAGTGGGTGGTGTGGTAGTGGGTGATGTGGTACTGGTAGTGAGTAGTGGGTGTTGTGGTAGTAGGTGTTGGTAGTGGGTGATGTGATAGTGAGTGGGTGGTGTGGTAGTGGGTGATGTGGGACTGGTAGTGAGTAGTGGGTGTTGTGGTAGTAGGTGTTGGTAGTGGGTGATGTGATGGTGAGTGGGTGGTGTGGTAGTGGGTGATGTGGTACTGGTAGTGAGTAGTGGGTGTTGTGGTAGTAGGTGTTGGTAGTGGGTGATGTGATAGTGTGTGGGTGGTGTGGTAGTGGGTGATGTGGTACTGGTAGTGAGTAGTGGGTGTTGTGGTAGTAGGTGTTGGTAGTGGGTGATGTGATAGTGAGTGGGTGGTGTGGTAGTGGGTGTGGTGGTGTGGTGTGGGTGGTGTGGTTTGTGTGGTTTGTGGTGGTGGGTGGTGTGGTATGGGTGATGTGGACTGGTAGTGAGTAGTGGGGTTGTGGTAGTAGTGTTGGTAGTGGGTGATGTGATAGTGTGTGGGTGGTGTGGTAGTGGGTGATGTGGTACTGGTAGTGAGTGGTGGGTGTTGTGGTAGTAGGTGTTGGTAGTGGGTGATGTGATAGTGAGTGGGTGGTGTGGTAGTGGGTGATGTGGGACTGGTAGTGAGTAGTCGGTGTTGTGGTAGTAGGTGTTGGTAGTGGGTGATGTGATAGTGTGTGGGTGGTCTGGTAGTGGGTGATGTGGTACTGGTAGTGAGTGGTGGGTGTTGTGCTAGTAGGTGTTGGTAGTGGGTGATGTGATAGTGAGTGGGTGGTGTGGTAGTGGGTGGTGTGGCACAGGTAGTGAGTAGTGGGTGTCGTGGTAGTAGGTGTTGGTAGTGGGTGATGTGATGGTGAGTGGGTGGTGTGGTAGTGGGTGGTGTGGAAGGGCATGGAGTGGAAGTAGGTGGTGCGTGGTAGTGGTGTGTGGTAGGATGTCGGCGGGTGGGTGTGTAGATAAAAGATTCACCCTGTACTTGTAGTACACGGGTGAAGGACAACGTACTGTAAATAAGGGCGAAAATAGCTTTATTATGGAACAGGAACTAGAAACTGTGTCTCCAGTATCAAATGGCTACCCATATAGGCACAGAGTTGGTGAAATTGGCGAGAATGCAAAAAGACAAGATGGCGGCACTAGAACGCCGTCGATTTCACTATACGTTTTATTACATTTTCCAACTCAGAAGTAGCGGGTAAATATGAAGATATATATAAATAATATATTTTGCTTCTTAGATTGTGAAATTAGGCTCTCATCTCATTTCCCCACTTTTTCGACCGCTTTTATATAGGGCTGGTATTCACCCGTGTACTGCGAGTACAGGGTGAATCCTTTATCTAGTGGTTGTGGTGATTTACAAGTGTTGATGGGTGCTGAGTTGTGGATGGTGGGTGGAAGTCGGTGAGTGGTGGTCGGTGGGTTGTGGTGGGTGGTGACAAGTGGATGGCTGCTGTTGGGGTTATTGCAGTGATTCGTGTTTGAGGGTGACGACGGTGGATATGGGGGTTTTAATAGATTATATCATTACAGAGTCGTGATATTGTGGTGACTCCGCTGGCTCTTTATAAGTAGGGTTCGTCAGAGCAATTATTACGTTGAATGTACAGGGTATGAACTTGATATTTATATATATATATATATATATATATATATATATATATATATTATATACATATATATATATATATACATAGAGACAGAGAGACAGATATACAGGTTTCAATATTTCGATGATCTGTATGAGCACTTGCTGGTAATCTCAATATATTGTTTTAATATCAGATACTGTTTCACAAAGTATGCCATCAGTGTCACTCAGCATGGACAACCACCATATACACATATATGTGTGTATATACACACACATATGTATATATATATATATATATATATATATATATATATATATATACGTGTGTTGTTTGTAGCCTCTGTGGCTGCATGAATAAATAAATGCACATCATCTCATTGCTGATGCACAGTGATGTCCCTCGGGGTGAAATGTCAGTTCACAGGAAAATAAAACAAAGATAACAAAAAAATCAATCAAGGAAGAAAGAGTTGTAATCACGCCAAATTTGTCAACTCCATGATCGATCTGATTGGGTGCTCAACGATGTAGATCAAGTTAAGTAGTTGAGAGGCTACTCCATCTCAGCGAGGCGTTTTTGCTGTCAGGATGTGGATCTGTCATTAATGACCACCGCCTTTTTTCTCCCTACCCCCACACCGCCTTCTTCTTTTTGCTTTCTCTCTTTGTCCCTTTTACATGTTCATCAATGGCAGCGACTGAGACACGTACATGAGTTGAAACGAAAATAATATATATATATATATACATATATGTATATATTTTTGCTTTGTGTTACATGTAATATCATATCAGGATGGGTACTTGCTCATGGCGATTGCATAGTGCTGCCCCACTGGGAGACCTGGCCACCGGCACCTTGACCCGATATCCCACACAGTCACATTTACCTGATACTGTACTAACCATTTGCGTATATCTACATATTTTATATGCAGATGTGCCTATACACACTTAGTGCTACTCCGTTTAGCTATACAGTATAACCCCGTTAAACCAAGCTCGGTTAAACCAAACGATCGGTTAATCCAAACTTTTGTTGGCGGCACGGCAAAATACTACCATTTATCATATAAAAAAGTTGGTTAAACCAAAGTCGGTTAATTCAAATTATCGGTTAATCCAAATAAAATTGTCGGTCCCCAGGCCACTTCCCGTATTGTTAAACCAAACTTTCATATGGTTATAAGGTCATCTGAGACCCCACCAACTTGTTTATATGATAAATGGTAGTATTTTGCCAGGCCGCCAAAAAAAGTTTGTATTAACCGATCGTTTGGTTTAACTGAGCTTCTCTCACTCTTTTATTCACTTTCACAGACGAGCACTCAATAGGAATACGGCAACCGGCCCTCTTCACCCACCATACATAGGATATCAAAATACATGTATAATGAAATTTAAAATGGGTTTTCTGGTGCTCTCGCCCATACACATATGAGGGCCGTATAACTATAGTACAATCAACCATGGAGGCTGATTTACCTACATATCAGTTTTTGGGCTTTTTATAGGGGGGGGGGGGGTACATCAGTTGTTTAAGCAGGGACAATTTCAATCGCGGATGATTGGTCGTCCTCATTCCACTGCTCTTTGCTCTATCCTAATAATGCAGAGTGCCTGGCTAGGAAGCGACAAGTATCAATTTTGAAGTCATCGGTTTGACTCAACCAGGGTTTGAACCCACAATCCCACGATCTACCAACACAGGAGACGGACACTCTAACTCATTTGGCCATCCTGTCTGGTTAAAGTTTCATGTACATAATTGTGTGGTGTTTGGTGATTCTTCCCTCAAGACGATTCTAGCAATACACACTGTATGTTAGTAGTATTCTAGTAGAAATAATTGTCTTCGGGGTAGAACCACTAAACACCACACATTTATATATACATAATAAATTGTATAATCCATATATATATATATATAGAGTGGTATTGGTAGAATCGTCTTGGGGTAGAAATAACAAACACCATACATTTATATATATACATATATATATATATATATATATATACATATATATATATATATAATAAATTACGTAATGTACACATACATATATAGAGTGCACATTGCTAGAATCGTCTTGGGGGTAGAAATACCGAACATCACGCATATAATATAATAAATTACATAATGTATGCATGCATATATATATATATATATAATAATAATTATATACATAATATTTATATATAAATATATATATATATATGTATATATATATCAATGCTATATATAACTTGTTATAATATAATATAATATATAAAGTTTGGCTACACTTTAATTATCCAGTCTAATATAATACATTTTATAAAAGTATATTATACATATATAGCAATACTCATAATATGCAATATTCCCTTCTGTATATGTATACTCGCATAATACGTTTTAGTTCGCATATACAAATTACAACGCGTACTGCTAGAATCGTCTTGGGGTTAGAACCACCAAACACCAACATCATCTCCTCCAGGGTCTGTCCGTGCAACCATGCGATGTGTAGGACAAGGAGGCTGTAAATATTTGAGGCGTTCGGGTATACGGTCCCCGTTGCCGGTTGGTCGCGTGTACCACGGTGGTGGGTGGGTGGTCCGACCGGGAAGTAGGGGGTTATAAAATATCTATGATGCAATCTTGCTGCATGTTAAAGTTGCATAGTCCGATGGTTTTGAGTTTCCGCCATTTTCTGAGATAAATATATCAGGTTGATCGCTATGATCTACATTATTTTAGTTTGAAGTAACTTTTATTTTAAATGGCTAACTTCTGAGATATTTGAAGAGCAAGCATACAAAATTAATTCCGGCAAGCATGCCAAAACTCTGACACCATCGGCTTCTGCGGTAACACATTCTGTTAAATTGCCTGCGCGTTCCCTTCTATGTGGGGGACACATGTTTGATAAGTGCACCAATATCTAAGTTACATATTTGGAATTAAATCTAGATAATTGTTTTGGTTTTGAAAAGATTATGTTTTCATCGGACTATGCAGCTTTAAATAGACATCCACGTTTGGCAATGTCAAAGCCACGGTGATGTGTAGCATTACATATGCAGTGAAGCATAACGCTTTATATCATCTATATGTCATATATACATATATAATATATACATTCACATAAACCATGAGAGGGTAGACACATTCCAATGACTAAGATGATAAGTTTGTTTGTTTGTTTGTTGTTGTTTTATGTCCTAGCAACATCTAAGGTCATATCAGGACGGGTACTGACTTGTTACAGTGCACACTCATGACAACTTTATAGTGCTGCCCCACTGGAAGACCAGGCCACCAGCACATATATAAGCCATACATATATAAGCCCCAGTTCCACATCCTGCCTCTAAAAGTACAAGCCGTGCAGCCTGCCATATCGGAGCCCTGGTGCCCGGTGCCCGCCAGCGCCCGGTGCCCGGTGCCCGGTGCCCGGTGCCCGGTGCCCGGTGCCCGGTGCCCGGTGCCCGGTGCCCGGTGCCCGGTGCCCGGTGCCCGGTGCCCGGTGCCCGGTGCCCGGTGCCCGGTGCCCGGTGCCCGGTGCCCGGTGCCCGGTGCCCGGTGCCCGGTGCCCGGTGCCCGGTGCCCGGTGCCCGGTGGACGTGTGTGATTTACTCTGGGGTAAACTGGCGGGCAGCGTACAATAGTGCATTAAGATAACACGCCGGGCCACATCAGATAAGCCTGCCTGCTCCCGGGGGGATATATCACCGGCGCGATAGCATCAAAGAGAAGTCAATTAGGCGCGTTAGGCGCGTTAATTGGATTGTCCCCACTCGACCAATAAAGTGAGTCTTTATGTACGGGCAACCGCCGCCAGGAGCGCTGTAGCCAGCTGTGGGCTCCTCCGCCAACAACCGACGCGCCCCCTGGCCGTGGCTGCGTCAACTAATTGCCCTCATCGCTTCATTCTCGCCCGGGCCGAAGGGCATGCCGGTTCGCGCGTTCTCTGCGGGGTGTGTGGGTGTGTGGGTGTGTGGGTGTGGGCCTTTGGGTGTGTGCGTGTGTGGGGTGTGGGGTGGGTGGGGTGTGTGAAGGGTGTGGGTGTCGATGGTGGGGGTGTTGGTTGTTGGAGTGGGGTGTGGGGTTTGGGTGTAGGGGTGAGGGTGTGTGGGTTGGGGTTGGGGTTGGGGGTATGTGGGGGTGTGGGGTGTGAATGTGTGGGGTGTGGAGTGGGATGTGGGGTGTATGGCGGGGTGGATGTGGGGGTGGAGGTGTAGGGATGTAGAGGTGTGGGGATTTCGGGTGGGCTGGAGCTATGGGGCAGGGGCGTGACGTCACTACCGGTGGGACGCTAAGGGGGCCGGCGGAAATGGCTGCAGGACGCTGGCCTGCTTGACCTCTGGGAAGGTGAGTTGACCTCGGCGATGGCTTCGGATAAGGGGGGTTAAGGGCATCGCGCCGGGTGATGGTCGTGTGGGAAATAGGTATGTGACTGTGGGGCAAGAGTAAGATAGTGGGTGGGTATGTGGGTATGTGAGTGGGTGTATGTGGGTATGTGGGTGGGCGGGCATGTGGGCATGTGAGCGGGGGTATGTGGGTATGTGGGTGGGTGGGAATGGGTGTGTGTGTGGGTATGTGGGCGTGTGAGTTTGTGGGTAGGTGGGTGTTTGGGTATGTGGGTATGTGGGTATGTGGGTATGTGGGTATATGAGTAGGTGAGTGTGTGCGAATGTGGGTATGTGAGTATGTGAAAGGTGTGTCGATGTGTACCGTGTGGGGGTGGGACTGGGAGTGGATGGTTATGTTTAATATATATATATATATATATTTATATATATATATATAATGTGGTTGTGATTGATGCATTGGCACATATTTTTATGTGTGAATAGGGCCGTTGTGTCGATCTGTTCCTGTGTGTGAGTGGGGCTGGATGGTTATGTGCATAGATATATATATATATATATATACATATATATATACCTAGCTACACAGTGGTTATATGTATATAAATGGTTATGATTGATACCCTTGCATATATATGCGTATGTGTGACGGGGGCTGTTGACATATCGGCGTGTAGCTGTGTTGGGGTGGGCCTGGTTGGTTATGTGGATGTGTGTGTATATATATATGTGTATATACAGTAAAACCGCTCTAAATCGCCTGACCGTGGAATCCCATTTAAGTGGTCCTTTTAGGGAGGTGGTCGGCTTAAGGAGGTAGAATATACTTACATTGGTATTGTTGGGACCCAAATAAAGCGATCGATATAGGGGAATGTTCGATCTGTGGAGGTGGTCGGTTAGAGAGGTTTTAGTTTTACTGTATATAGTTATATATGCATTGGAGTGTAGCTCTGTGAAGGCATGGACGGAAGTGTTACTAGTGGTTGGTATATATATGAAGAGTTCAGGTGCAAAGCCACGTAAACGCCAATCCAAAAATGTAGTTTAAATAAAAGATTTTACCTGAAAATCATTTTAATTCTCACTAATTGAACTTTTCATATGATCATATGGTTATGGAGCAATGAAGAAAAATGTAAAAATATAAAAAATATATACTTTTTGTAGGTTTGATTCAAATGTTTATCGTCTTTTTTGGATTGGCGTTTACGTGGTTTTGCGCCTGAACCCTTCATATGTATATATGGGTGCAGGTTGCCATGGAGTGTGTCGAACATGTCGCGGGTGGGTAGGCCATGGCCATGGAGTGTGTCGGTCATGTCGCGGGTAGGTAGGCCATGGCCATGGAGTGTGTCGAACATGTCGCGGGTGGGTAGGCCATGGCCATGGAGTGTCTCGGTCATGTCACGGGTGGGTAGGCCATGGTCATGGAGTATGTCGGTCATGTCGTGAGTGGGTAGGCCATGGTCATGGAGTGTGTCGGTCATGTCACGGGTGGGTAGGCCATGGTCATGGAGTGTGTCGGTCATGTCGCGGGTGGGTAGGCCATGGTCATGGAGTATGTCGGTCATGTCGCGAGTGGGTAGGCCATGGTCATGGAGTGTGTCGGTCATGTCACGGGTGGGTAGGCCATGGTCATGGAGTGTGTCGGTCATGTCGCGGGTGGGTAGGCCATGGTCATGGAGTGTGTCGGTCATGTCGCAGGTGGGTAGGCCATGGTCATGGAGTGTGTCAGTCATGTCACGGGTGGGTAGGCCATGGCCATGGAGTGTGTCGGTCATGTCGTGGGTGGGTAGGCCATGGTCATGGAGTGTGTCGGTCATGTCGCAGGTGGGTAGGCGATGGCCATGGAGTGTTTCAGTCATGTCGCGGGTGGGTAGGCCATGGCCATGGAGTGTGTCGGTCATGTCGTGGGTGGGTAGGCCATGGTCATGGAGTGTGTCGGTCATGTCGCGGGTGGGTAAGCCATGGTCATGGAGTGTGTCGGTCATGTCGTGGGTGGGTAGGACATTGTCATGGAGTGTGTCGAACATGTCGTGGGTGGGTAGACCATGGTCATGGAGTGTGTCGGTCATGTCGCGGGTGGGTAGGCCATGATCATGGAGTATGTCGGTCATGTCGCGAGTGGGTAGGCCATGGTCATGGAGTGTGTCGGTCATGTCACGGGTGGGTAGGCCATGGTCATGGAGTGTGTCGGTCATGTCGCGGTGGGTAGGCCATGGTATGGAGTGTGTCGTCATGTCGAGGTGGGTAGGCCATGGTCATGGAGTGTGTCAGTCATGTCACGGGTGGGTAGGCCATGGCATGGAGTGTGTCGGTCATGTCGTGGGTGGGTAGGCCATGGTCATGGAGTGTGTCGGTCATGTCACGGGTGGGTAGGCCATGGCCATGGAGTGTGTCGGTCATGTCGTGGGTGGGTAGGCCATGGCCATGGAGTGTGTCGGTCATGTCGCAGGTGGGTAGGCCATGGTCATGGAGTGTGTCGGTCATGTCGTGGGTGGGTAGGACATTGTCATGGAGTGTGTCGAACATGTCGCGGGTGGGTAGACCATGGTCATGGAGTGTGTCGGTCATGTCGCGGGTGGGTAGGCCATGGTCATGGAGTGTGTCGGTCATGTCGCGGGTGGGAAGGCCATGGGGATGAATCATACTTCGAATAGAGATGGCTATGTCGATAACCCTTGTAAAGGTAAGTAGACAAGTTAGCTAACTGTAGTACCCTATTGAAACCAAGAGGTTCCCACAGCAGGAATAAACTGGTTATTTGACGTCTATTTTATGCACATAAATAATAAATGTAGCTGCAATCAGCTCCGTTCCTGATGCCATCAATAGATCATTTGTGAAAGTATACTAATTAGATTTCCAGCTTTTCCATTACCAACACTGTCTTATGGAGAGTGGGAATTAGTTATTTTGATGTGTTGTCCCATCCCCCCTCTTCTTACAAATGGACACTCATATTGCCTTCTGCGCCTTCATAATCCGTTGAAAGCATACATTTATTTTCTAAATAATTGCACTTAGGTAGATTTAATCCTTTATCCAACTTCGATACTGAAGCACTTATTAATCAGTTGTTGCTGCACACTAATTCAATTAAAAAGTTCCATGTTCCTGCTAAAGCGGCTGTCACACATCATCGGATTGGGCACCGGACAGAATTGTCTAGTCCGGTGGTGATAAGTATCAAAATGTATTAAAATGTGTCAAAGTGTTGCGACATCGGGTCTACGAACGGACATGAAACAGAAATGAAACGGACATGAAACGAACATGAAACGGACATGAAACAGACAGCCAACGGACGAAACAAACTCAAACCGCTAACAAAATATGTGTTCAGATGAATCAACTATTTACACCGAAAAAAAAGTTATAAATTTGATGAGTGAATTTTCTTTTTTAAACAAGCAAACCTCAGCCGTTGGTTTGGCAAAGTTGCCAAATCCGAATAAATATAGTTTATTGTTTCTGTAATATGTTTAGACATAACTATATTAGGTTGATGGGTATAACGTACCCTCCTTTGATTTGAAATACCTTTATTTTAAGGGGTTAACTTTCGAGATATTTTTTTAATTTAATTTAATTTAATTTTTGTTATTTAAACAAAAATTATATATATATATTTGTTGTGAGCACATACAGAAATGTTGCCGATCATAGACTCTAATACTGACAAATCTTCACTAATTTAACCCAGTACTCCTTCCATGCACCAGTCACTGTTCACTGATTGCACACGCATCTATGTTGGAGAATATATTATGTAGCATCACATCTAAGTAAGTTTGTGTGTTGTTGTTTTACGTCCTAGCAACATCTAAGGTCATATCAGGACGGACATCTAGGTAAGAGAGTTGGTTATGAAAATGTGATGCTTTCATCGGATGATGCAGCGTTGGCGCATATGTCGGTCCAAGCGGCCAGTGCACAACGTCATGACATTTAATTGTTGTTGTTGGCTGGTTGATTGTTGGAGTTTTATGTCCTGGCCACATCTAAGGTCATATCAGCACGGATACGGACTTGTGACTGTGGGCACTCATGATGACGTTACAGTGCTGCCCCACTGGGAAATCAGGCTGCCGGCACCATGACTTGACCATGACTCATGGTTGATGAGTGATTGTCAACTATGACTCATCAACATTGACTCAATATCCCACACAGTCGCATTGGATATGTTGGTGAGGCAACATATGTAATTCCCGACACTCGGACAAAGCGCATGAGGTAAGGATCAGTCTCAGCCCGTGACACAAAACCCTCCCTATGCCCACTTCTCGTCCAGCTGCAGGACACGCAACACTGTTTTCCCCACCCACCCAACCCTATCCTTAAAGGGTTAAGTGCTGAGGTTGTTTATTTTCCTGTTTGTTATGATTTTCACCATTTTGACTTATCTCGCTGCAGACTTTCATCAGCCCGATTACGACTATCTATCACCTGTATTACTCACAACACTCGGAAGCCAGCCCTTCGATGTCGCAAGGTCCCAGTTGCCTGCTGTTACTTCATACTACAACATGATGTTATCGGAGCCAGCCTCCTGCATGCCCCTGCGGCACGGTTATCCTGATTGATTACTTATTTGATTTCATAATCAATAAACTTTGATTATATAGAATGTCTTACTAGTCCTTAGTCCGCGTGTCATGAATTATCCTCACATCGAGCTTAGTCATTGTCATATCCTATTAATACTGAATGCGAGGCTGGGAAGCGACAAGTTTCAATTTAATAAAGGTATTGATTTGACTCGACCGGGAACCGAACTCCCGATCTCCATCCAGCACACGAGGCCCACGGTTTACCGATTCGGCGACCGCTCCAGGTAAACAAATGAAAAAGAATCCAGGGGCGTAATCGATTAATCGACTCTGGTCACCCGAGCCACTTTTTGGCACATGCGCACATCGTGCAGACTCGGGTCGAATAATCGAATAAGCTTCTCCACGCTCGGGTAACAAAAATGGTGGCCCTTTTATTAGTTTTTTTAGTAGCCGATATAATTACAGCAAAATATGATTTAACTATTTTCATGATGGCATAGTTTTGTGATAACTCCATTTCATTAATCTATGTTTTTACAAAAAAAAAAGATGCATGACTGGTACCGGTGGCTGTTATCCTGCAGGCCGGTACCAGCGCAAATGTGACGTCATCGCTCCTTGCAAACCCCAGCCAAGAGGTGGGTTACTGGGGTCAGGTAGTTTTGCACACGGCACGTGTATTTCTCGACTCGACTCGTAGTGTTCGATTTGAAATTCTGACGACTCGGGTGACCAGAGTCGCCCGGGTCGTGTTAATCGATTACGGCCCAGGTGGATGCCTGAATGAGTGGTGTGGGGAGGAGGTTGTGGGGTAGGAGGGGATTGATGGGTGATTACCGAAAGGAAGAGGATGAGGATGAGGAGGAGGGATGGGTGAGATGAGCTGAAAATGCAGCAGAGCTTATCACTTATCACAGGGTTACGAACATGAACCTGCTATCGTCTTTCATGAAGGATGCGGTACCAGGAGAGCTTCCGTCCTCGGCGAGTGAAAATGAAAGCGAGGCTGGCCACGCGACCAGTCTGCACTCAAAGTGAACGTCGGACTAAAGTGCGACTTGCATGAATTCCGAGACGACTTCTAAGGATGGCTATTCTTAGCTGCAATCTGAGGAGACCCTGGAGGTGGGCTGCGCGCGCTTGAACGACGTACAAAGGTAATCAATTGAACAAATAAAAGAAGGTACACTGAACCTGTCCAGTCCAACTCACCTTTACATCCACTCACCTCCTTGCCAGTAATATATATATATATATATATTTATATATCATCATCATCATCATGCTGTCGGTCGCGATGCGACAAAGACTGCTTTCATTACTTGACTGCCGCTCTCCGCTTTGTGCGGTTGTACATTTCATGAAAGCTGCCTGCAAAAGTGTTGAAGTGCTGCTGGCTTTTGCAAGTTACCAGCGGCACTCTCTCGGGGAGCAAATAGAGGTTTCACACCGGCAAGAACATGTCAAGACAGGCGCAAAACTATTTGTCCCTGCAGTGGCTGGTCGGGAGATGTTGGGAGTTCCATACATCAACCGCCCTTAATGCTGCCACAGTGACATGGTTTTCTGTTTAGGGTTTGCTCCCTTAGCCTTCGGTTCTGTCAAGGACCTGTACCACAAGGCAGTGGTTTACAACTCTGCAAGGCAGGGGCGTCAAACTCCCTGAGGTATTGCTATACCTGCATATATATATATATAAATACAAGCTACAGTACAAAAGGGAGAAAGACAATGAATGTGGGTTGAGATAATATATTCTCTGGCATAGGGAATATTTGCCCTAGCCTAAAAGGAAAACATTCCGGTCGCAAGTGACAGTGGTAGCGGCGGAAGTATGGTTCGACGGTGGTGGAGCCACTGGTGCCCGTATAAGTAGGAAGCAAATAGATGCAGAGAGCCCATTGGCCAATAATATAATATCAGAATAACATAATACAGTGTAATAAAGACATAGAAATTCCCTTATCCGGATTTATACTCGCATAATGCTTATACATCACATAAAAATATTATTTTTACTCTTCTTTAAAAAATATTATTTATCACAATATGTACACATAGTATTGTGAGGATCGGGATGTAGCTCAGGCAGTAGAGTGTCCACCTGTGAAGGTTTGGGTCATCCGATCGGTCCTGCTCAGTGGACACATATGGAGTTTGGGCTATTTCCATTCCAACCAGTGGTCCACAGCTGGTTCATCAAAGGTTGTGATGTGTGTTGTCCTGTCTGTGGGAAAGTGCATATAAAAGACCGCTTGCTGCTTATCAGAAACAGTAGGGCTAGCCTATGTGACAGCAGCACGTTTCCTCTAAAGAAATGTGTCAGAATGACCAAATGTTTGACATCCAATAGCCGATGATAAAAATCAATGCGCTCTAGAGGCGTCATTAAATAAAAACAAACTTTCCATAACGTTGTATTATGTTAATATATTTCATACCCCCATTCTCTCTCTTCCACCCTCTGTCTCTCCCTATCTGCCTCTCTCTGTTTATGTATATACATGTATACCTATATACTATTATGTTAATTTCTCTCTAACCCCTCGGTCTCTCTCTGCATATATAAGCACACGATATGTACATTAATATCACTCCCCTCTCTCTCTATATATACGTACATGCCATGCACGCTGATCTCGTTCGTCCTCCTCTCTCTGTATGCACATATTATGAAAGTTAATCTCTTCCCCCCCCCCCCCCCCCCCCCTTCTCTCTACACATACAGAAACATATAATGATATATACACTAGAACCTCCCTAATCGACCACCTCCACAATTTGACCCCTCCCTTATATCGATCACTTTATTTGGGTCCCAGCAATACCATTGTAACCATATTCTACTTCTCTAAACTGACCACTTCCCTAATCGACCACTTAATGTCGGTCCTAAGATCGGTCGATTTAGAGAGGTTTTACTCTTTGCATATATATATATATATATATATATATGTATATATATGTATATATATATGTGTGTATGTGTATAAAGAAAGAGAGAGAGAGAGTAAATATATGTATCTAATTGTCTGGGGTGCATCTCGCTGTATGTGCGTGCACCTGGTACTAGTAGTAGTGTCATCCTATTTGATCACTGGATGCGGAACAACAACACAACTGATCTCTGATTTGATCAACAATATGTCCGACAATAATGGATGATTTGGTAAATGAATGAACTTGATCTCAAACTCAATGCCCTAAGCCCCTGTTTAAAACATATATATATATATATATATATATATATACATGCTTAATAATAAAAATAATACATACCAACTAACACTTGGGTATTAATATTAGCCGTGTTGCTGTGCTGGCGGTGTCCATGGTGACAGTGTCATCTGGCATCCCCAAGGCCGATCTGCCCCCCCCCCCCCCCCCCCCCCCCCCCATCCGCTTCACCCGCAATCCCGCCACCCCCAGTCTGCCACCAACGGAAACGACCATGGAGCACGAGAGGCGGCCATAAGCGGCCATGATGAGGCTACTTGGGGGCCTCACAGACGGGAACCAGAACAAGCACGGGGCGGGGGGTGGGGCGGGGTGGGGCGAGGCGGGGCGCGGGCTGGGTTGACAGGGTGAGGCGGGACTGAGGCGTGGCTGAGCTGGGAGGGGGAGACGGGGCTGAGCAGGGGGAGGCGGTGGAGTCGGGTAAGCATTGGGGAGGTCAGGCTGAACAAGGGGGAGGGTCGAGGCTGGCGGGGTCTAGGTGGGTAAGGGCGGGGCTAGGTGGGGGTAGGCGGGGGCAGGGCGGCCCACGGCGGGGCTACGTGAGGTGGGCCGAGACAGGGCGGGGCTCGGCGGGACGAGATCAGCGGCAGGGCGATGTGTGTATGGGTGAGTGGGGGTGGTGGTGGTGCCAAATGGTCTGATCGTGTCCAAATGTCGCTACCAGCGGTTATCCGTTCCCCATACCTTGCTTCGGTGCAGGTAATCTCGACTTATTAATAATAATTGTGATTAATATTGAGAGGCAGGGGGCTTCACATATGATAATTGATATACAGTTAGGGCTTAGCTTAACAACAATAACATGGAAGAAAACACATTGGCCAAAGAGCTAAGCTCAGTTGATTGGTGTAATTGATGTATATGTATTATATATGTGTATATATCTAGCTTATATATCTACAGTATGCCGGTATTGCAATACCTCAGAGAGTTTGAAGCCCCTGCCATGCAGAGTTGTAAACCACTGCCTTGTGGTACAGGTTCTTGGCAGAACCGAAGGCTAAGGGAGCAAACCCTAAACAGAAAACCCATGTCACTGTGGCAGCATCAAGGGTGGTCGATGTATGGAACTCCCAACATCTCCTGACCAGCCACTGCAGGGACAAATAGTTTTGTGCCTGTCTGGACATGTTATTGACGGTGTGAGACCTCTATTTGCTCCCCAAGAGAGTGCCACTGGTAACTTGTAAAGGCCAGCAGCACTTCAACACCTTTGCAGGCAGCCTTCAACTTTCATCTAGCTAGGACTTAGTTCTAACAAGAACATCATAGAAGAAATAACGTTGGCCAAAGAGATAAGCCAATTTGATTGATGTGATTTATAGATATATGTATATATATATTCTGTTTCTGAATATATGTGAGGTGAATGACTGGCACGACTGACCCCAGTCTACATTCGGTGGAGGCGAGGAGATGGCAGGTGGTGCAGCTGGTACAGTGTTGGGGGTCTTACGGAGTCTAACAATAATGATAATAATTCCCTTATGTATCTTTATACTTGCATAATTCGTTTTACAGTATATATATAATATAGCAAGGCATGTAACAATTCCATTATATATACATGTAGATAGATATGGAATTGTTATAAGGCCCAGTCAGACCTTACCGGACTGAGTACCGGACACCACCAGACAAAGAATTGTCTAGTCCGGTGGTGTTCTGTGTCAAATTGTTGCAACGGCTGCTGGACGAAACGGACACTAAACAGACAACAAATGTACATTAACGAATACCCAACGGATGAGAACCAGATGAGAACCAGATGAGAACCAGACGGCAACCGAATGTCAAACGGACAGATCGGACACCAAACAGACACCAACCGGACACCAACCGGTCACCAACCGGACACCTACTGGACACCTACCAGACTGTTCACGGACATGCCAACAACCGACGGACCAAATTCCCGCAGCACCGTCAATGGACTCATCAGGATACAAACCCGACACCTATCGGATGAGTAATGGACATGAAACGGACATGAAATGGACAAAATGGACTAAACGGACTTTAAACGGACAACAACCGTACACCTCAGTCCAGCGGTGTCCGGTACAAGTTTTGTGCATGTTCAAAACTTGTACCAGACACTGCTGGACACCGCCGGACAGATAACGGACATGCTGGATGCCAACCATAGATAAACCATACATTGCCGTATTTCACCAGACAGTGTCCGTTTTTTATCTGGTTCCTCAATCCGGTGAGGTCTGACTGGGGCTTTAACAACAACAATAAACTAGAAGAATTTGCGTCAGACCTCCAAATAAGCTCCCCTATATTGATCGCTTGAGTTGGGTCCCAATAATACCATTGTAACCATATTCTAACGCCCTAAACCGACCACCTCCCTAATTGAACCACTTAAAATCGGTCCCAAGGTCGGTCGATTTAGACCTTAATTAGAGAGGTGTTACTGTAATCCCATGTCGAGATCAAAGTAGCTCACGATATTTGACTTAATTCCAGACACTCCTTTCAAGTTCTTGGTTCCATATTGAAGATGGTGATGATTCGGCTGGCTGAATATATTCGATAATGCAGCTCGGCGTAACCGGAAAGAAAACATTGACCGAAAACGCCTGGAGAAACAGAGCAACTAGGGTCCAAGGGTGAATATATTATTCTGTGAGGGACCATAATTGCGAACCAAGGCCAGTGCATTCATTATACTCTGACTCTGAGTGTCTATAATTATGTCATATTCAATCATAATAATTATTAATTTAATCACGGAAACCCTCCTCGCCTCGCTCTGCTGTGGTAATTCATTTGATGGATGTCAATCTGACTGCCTGTGAGTCTGCTTGTTTTTGTACTGGGGCATAGTTGAGCCCCAGCCACACCTACCCGGAGCAGGGGCCGGACGAGCCACGGACTGTGATCCGGTGTCGTATTTTCAGCGCCCGGTCATTCTCAGCGGCCCGTCGTGGTCAAAAACCCGTGGCATCGCCGGCTACAAGCTCAGCTGGTGCCCGGCAGTGTTATGGACCGATTACGCCGAAATCTATTGAATGCGATCATATTTAACAGAATTACATACTCAAATAATGAAATTTAATTAAAATAACCTTAAATTCCAAGCGATATTAACATATCAGCTCGATCAGTGTCGAATCGCCTAGTGTAAACAAAACAAATAGCAGTGCTCGCGGCAACGTTCGAAAATCCGCGCATGCGCAGAAGCCACGACAGGCCGCTGAGAATGACCGGGCGCTGAGAATACGACACCGGCGTGGTCTGTGGCGATCTGGCGTGATCCGTGGCTCATCCGTGGCTGGTCCTTGGTGATCCTTGGCGATCCTTGGTGATCCGTGGCTGGTCCGGCCTCATCCGTGGTCCACCCCAGATGTTTTAAAATGTTTAAAACATCCGGGACGGTGTGGGGCGATCCGGGGAATATTGCAATCTGGGGTTAACCGACAACATCCGTGTGTGATCTGTGACTCATCCAGGTTGTCCGGGGGTCATCCATGTCTCGTCCGGGGCAGTCCGGGTCATTTTATACTCCGGGAGTAGTCCGGGGGTTGTCCGTGGCTCGTCCGGGGGTTGTCCGGGGGTTGTCTGGGGCCGATCTGGGGCTGATCCGGGACTAATATGTGGCTGTGGACCATGGCTCATACGGGTAGGTGTGAGAGTGAGGCAAAAACGACAAAAAATAGCGATTTTATCCAGTGCTGTCCGGGACATTCCGGTGGTCCGGCTAAAAATCAGGGGCTCGTCCGGCTATGTGTGACTTGGGCTTTAACAGCAAGCATGCCGGTAAAGTCATAACCAGAGTGAATATGTATAACTATAAGGAATGTGTACACAGTGCAAATCATTCACAGACAAAATGCTGGCTGATGTATATTTCCCTAGTACAACACAGACAAGTCACTATTTAAACTTGTCAAAATGTATACACTTAATGCATGATTAAACCTTAAGGACTTACTTGCAACAAATGAAATTAGCAAGTTACACTAGAAGTAGAAATGAACACAAACAGACAAAATTCGCTCACTCGGCACAGAAACAGAAACAGAAACAGATGTAACTTTGAAAAGTTTAATCAGAATTAGAAATCAGAATTAGAAATCATAGCGGGGCCTGGCATGCAGGCTATCAAGCGGGTGACTGGGACCCTTCAGTTCAGTACCGACAAGTGGATCAGGTGCCGACATGGGCAAAGTCTCAGTATCGGAAGGCAGGAGAGATCAGCGCTCTCCCCCCCCAGAAACGAGGGTGGGAGGGTGGGGAAGCGAAGTAGACAGAGCGAGGTCCCGAGACAGAGTGGCGTTACAGCGTGAGATAAAAAGCGAGGAAAGCAGGGTGAGCTCTAGCCTCGTTCGCAAATTAGACATGTTAGCCTCCGCCAACATGCTCGTTGTGGTTAAATTGACTAACAAAAAGTAAGCCTGATTTGGATTATTTGCTGATTGATTGATTGATTGGTGGTTGCTTTACGCCGTGTCGGCAGCATAGACCATATTCACGGCGGGATTATTTGCAATTTACAAACAGATACATCCCGTAAACAATTGATTGGTTGTTGGAGTTTTGCATTCTGGCAACATCTAAGGTCATATGAGGACCGGTACTGACTTGTGACAGTGCGCACTCATGGCTACTTAATAGTTCTGCCCCATTGGGAACTCAGGCCACCAGCGCCGTGACTTGATATCACACTCAGTCACATTATCCTGACACCGACCCAACCAGTCCTTGCCCTCTCCTTAGGTCGTGAGTGCAATTACCTTCAGATCTGCGAGCACCACTATGTCGATTTACATTCCACTCGTGTACAAACCAACTCATATATATATATATATATATATATATATATAAATATATATATATATATATATATATATATATACATACATATTCACACGCACCTAGCCAAGCACACCGATTCGTAATAGAACAATTGCATTCTACCCCCCCCCCCCCCCCTGCCGAATATCGGAATATTTTAGAATTGGTTTGACTCGACCTGGAATTGAACTCTCGACCTACCACACGGGAGGCCTGCGCTCTACCGCTTGGGCTACCTCCTCCGGTGAGTGATCTAATAGGAGTGGGTGACAACATGACTCCGATGTTCACAGGTAAAATGCTGGCTGGTGCTGTATGTTTCCTTAGTACAACACAAACAAGTCAGTACATAAACTTGTCCCTTAACTGCATTATTAGACTTAATTCGCTTCACTCGACAGAGAAGAAGAGGAGAGAGACGAAACTTTGAAAAGGTTTAATCAAGTAACAATTCGGCCTGAAGCATGCGATGCAGGTGGGTGCCAGAACCCGTCAATTCGAGTGCCGGCAGGGGCAAGATTCAAGTTCTGTATAAGGACATCATGTAATCAGATTGCTGCGGTGAGAAGACAACCAGTGCTCACCCCCCCCCCCCCCCCCAGGAAGAGGGTGCGAGGGTGGGGAAGCGAAGTGAACAGACAGAGTCATCGAGGTGGACTGACTTGAGAAGGGGACAGGAAGAGGGAGGAAGACAGAAATAGACAGCCTCGTTTGCAAATTATGCATGTTAGCCTTGCCAACATGCTCAAAGCTTTACTAACAACTAATGAAATTAACAAGTTGCCATAGAAATTCACAAGAACACGTTATTGGTAAATGGCTTAACATAGAGTACGCCTGATTTGGACTGCTTGCAATCTACAAACAGCTCTAACCGATCAAAAAAAGAAACAGCACCAACATTATTACTATAAAAAAACAAAAACATTCAAAATATGTGAATAAAATTGGACTGGTGATGCCCAGTGGTGAAAAGAAGTGCTTATTTAGTTTCCCCTTATGAACACAGTGAATAAATTCATCACAAAAGATCATGGTGAGTTAGTTATCTGTTAGTGTTACACTATCGTTATCGCCTTCAACATTTTATATATGAACGGTTCTTTGTGTTCCTGCTCGGGTACATAACTTTCTACCCGAAGGACTAATTAATATTAATCATTATGTCTTTGTTGAAATGTAAGACATTTGTATATACTCGCATGGGATGTTGGTAACAGTGCCAAATAATCAATGGGACGATCGCTGACTTGGCTGGGTCAGTCAGTGTGTGGGTGAAGAGAGATTTGGTTCTGCCCGATCCCGCCAGGTGGCAGTAGTTCTGTGCGCTGCCGCTGTGGACTGGGCTGCGCGAAAGACTTGGGCATAGTGCAGGCAGTACAGACATGTTTAAATATCAGGACCTACTTATTTACAACTCCACACAAGCAGAGTACAATAACTGTTCCTCCATATTCTATGGACATTTGTTTTCAGTATTACAGATGTTTGTTTTATCACCCGTTGATTCATACACATGACTTGTATTTGTATGCAGGTATTGCAATACCTCAGGGAGTTTGACACCCCTGCCCTGCAGATTTGTAAACCACTGCCTTGTGGTACAAGTTCTTGACAGGACCGAAGGCTAAGGGAGCAAACCCTGAACAGAAAACCATGTCACTGTGGCAGCATCAAGGGCGGTTGATGTATGGAACTCCCAACATCTCCCGACCAGCCACTGCAGGGACAAATAGTTTTGCGCCTGTCTGGACATGTTTTGCCGGTGTGAAACCTCTATTTGCTCCCCAAGAGAGTGCCGCTGGTAACTTGCAAAAGCCAGCAGCACTTCAACACTTTTGCAGGCAGCTTTCATGAAATGTACTCAAATGGATGGGGCTGCCCTCTATGGAAGATCTGCTGATCAAAAAGAATCTCTGGTGGACTGGACACCTCATGAGGATGTCATCAGACAGGCTACCAAAGCAGATTCTCTACTCTCAACTGTCTTCTGGTTACAGAAAGAGAGGGTGCCCTCATCTCCGGTTCAAAGGATACCATCAAGAGAAACCTGAAGCTGAGAGACATTAAGACCGACTCTTTGTGCATCACGACCGACAGCATGATAATGATGATGTATTTGTAATATTTGGCTCTGAACTGGTATTGTGTTCTCATAATGTTATTTCCTTGTTATAGATATAAACACATTGAGAATGTATATATATACATTGAAAATAACTATATATAAATAAATACCTATTACAAATAGTTAGTTTCCCCCAACATCTAAATCTTAGTGTGATCATCAAATGTCTAGGAGGAATTACAATACTTACCATGTTGTATCCAGTTTTCAGTGAAATGACTACTAATAGGAATACAGTACAACCCCATTAAACCAAGCTCGGTTAAACCAAATGATCGGTTAATCCAAACTTTTTCAACGGCCCGGCAAAATACTACCATCTATCATATAAAAAAAGTTGGTTAAACCAAAGTTGGTTATTCCAAATTATCGGTTAATCCAAACAAAATTGTCGGACCCCAGGCCACTCTGGTATGGTTAAACCAAACTTTCATGTGGTTATAAGGTCATATGAAACCCCACCAACTTTTTTATATGATAAATGGTAGTATTTTTCTGGGTCGCCGAAAAAAGTTTAGATTAACCGATCGTTTGGTTTAACCGAGCTTGCTTTAAAGGGGTTATACTGTATATACATAAAAAAAACAATAATCAAAGTTTCCACATACATTGTATATTACATGTGCAATACACGCTTACTCAAAGTCAAAGCCAAAGCTCGGATAAACAAATGATTGGTTAATCCAAACAAATTTCTAGGGTCCCTTAAAATTTGGTTTAACGGGGTTATACTGTAGTACTATTCATACATACACACACACACATATATATTTATATATATATATGGATACATATGCATTTATATATATATATATATATATATATATATATATATATATGCATATACATGCTATATCCTGCCATTTATTCGTAACATATGTTAACTGGGAAGCTGAGAGGGAAGAACACATTTGACTAGACACAGCCGTCCTATTAAAGTGTAGGATGATAACAAATTTCAGCGGAAGATAGATTCTTCGGGGAAACCAACTGATCCTGTGCTATTATGTTCAAGCTT
This sequence comes from Branchipolynoe longqiensis, assembly GCA_030323885.1. Classification (NCBI taxonomy): domain Eukaryota; kingdom Metazoa; phylum Annelida; class Polychaeta; order Phyllodocida; family Polynoidae; genus Branchipolynoe; species Branchipolynoe longqiensis. Next base: position 30,682,456 of record CM059188.1, read on the forward strand.
CCACATACACTTCTTAATAATATCCGCGTATTTCCCAGAAGATGTTTGATGTAAAACCAATAACAAATTTTATTGTCAACTAAGGCGTTTAATATAAGTTTTTAAATGTAAATAATGTATGATGTATAATTGTGTGTGCGTAAATAATGTACGTACAATAATATATATGTAAATAATGTAGGTGAAAATTTGCTAGCAACAAAGCATTAAACTATTGGCAATCATCACCTGTGACATCTAACTCGCAGATACCATGTATATATACATTGAAGATAACTATATATAAAACTATATGTATTGAAAATAGTTATTACCCCCAACAATATTTAAATGTTAGTGTGTTCATCAAATGTCTATATCGAATTACAATGCTTACCATGTTTCGTCCAGTTTTCAGTGAACTGACTACTAATAGTACTCATCATCATCATCATCATCATCATGCTGTCGGTTGCGATGCAACAAAGACTGGTTTCATTACTTGACTGCCGCTCTCCCATCAGTAGTTGTGTTGCGTTGCGTTGGTTCCTCCTAGCTGATTTTCCGCCGTCGACAGAAAATGAGTTCGAGCAGCTCGGTCCTTGGTAACCCGGGCGATGACCGAGCCGGTATGGTGCTTTGTGTGGTTGTATATTTCATGAAAGCTGCCTGCAAAGGTGTTGAAGTGCTGCTGGCTTTTGCAAGTTACCAGTGGCACTCTCTCAGGGAGCAAATAAAGGTTTCACACTGGCAAGAACATGTCAAGACAGGCGCCAAATTATTTGTCACTGCAGTGGCTGGTCGGGAGATGTTGGGAGTTCCATACATCAACCGCCCTTAATGCTGCCACAGTGACATGGTTTTCTGTTTAGGGTTTGCTCCCTTAACCTTCGGTTCTGTCAAGAACCTATACCACAAGGCAGTGGTTTACAACTCTGCAGGGCAGGGGCGTCAAACTCCCTTCCTTTAATAGTACTATTCATACATATATATATATATATATATATCGATGTATATATATGCATATATACATATATATGCATAATATCATGCCCATTTATTCATAGTATATGTGAACCAGAATGCAAAGAAGGAAGAACACAATTTACTAGTCACGTCCTATTAAAGTATATGATGATAAAGAATTTCAAAGGAAAGTAGATTGTTCGCAGAAAACAACTCATCCTGTGATATTATGTTCAAGCTTCTACGTACACTTCTTGTGTTTTCCAGAAGATGTTTGATGTAATGCCAATAACAAGTTTTATTGTCAACTAAGTCGATTAATATACGTTTTTAATTAACACATCACAATAGCACAGATGGAGCACAATGATGAGAGCTTTGTACCTTTATATATATATATATATATATAAATATATATATATATATCCTTTATTCAGTTTGATTCAATTAAGCAATAAAATCAATGAACTTATTTTTAATGTTTATCCCGGTGATTAATTTAGTAATTATCTATAAACCTACGCGCAGTGAATATGGAAGAGTTAAATTGCCATTAAAAGATTAATTTGAACGACATGGCGCAGTGGTTGAATCTGTAAGACCAAGACTAGAGTGCAGGCTTCCTATTCGAAAGCTCGGGAGTTAGAATTCCAACCGAGTTAAACCAATTATTTTTAATAAGTGATACTTGCGCTGCCTAGCCTGGTGTTCACATATACTAGGATAGGGCAAGGACTGATTTGTTCAACATTAGGCTAAGGTGACTGAGTGGGCAATCAGGTGATGGTTCCGACGGCCTGGTGGCGAAATAGGGCAGCACTATAAAGTAACCAGCACTATTAAGTCACCAGGACACCATCAGTGCACATTGTCATACGTCGGTTGCACAGTTTGACCCCAAAGCCTCTTGGTCTTTGATTGAGTGCCCTAAATACACACATCCTAGGAATTTTACTACAACTTGCGGTGTTCTCTGTGAAGGAGTGGCTAGAGTCAATTTTTTCTAGTTCGGACTCCTAATTTGAATGTTAGTGGTTCGATTCCATTTGCCCCCCAACTCTGCCAATTTGCATTTCCACCTCTGTGCATAACATACAGTGTCATCAAAGGTCAATTGCTCTCATACCATGTCTATGTGGTGTGGGAGGTTAAACATCACTTGGGTAGGTAAAAGTGTAGCCTTGGGCCTTCTATCAACAAACTGTCTAATGGCGAAAACAAGTCTATTCAGACTTATCCATGATAGCCAGTATAAGTATTCAAGAAAAAAACGCCAACTAAATAAACCACAGACCGCCAGGTAGTACAGACATCCAGGCAGTGCAGTCGGGTCGTTTGCTGCCACACACTAGTTCCCATGTGATCTTAGAAGTTAGATGTTGCAAGGATGTGAAACTCCAACAACCAACCAACCACCCGATGTAGCCCGAGTAACAGCGACAATAAAATGAGTTGTTCTTGTCTTTCGGTCCACAGTAGAGCTAAATGGCTTTTTGCCATGGGTCTTAAATCTCACCTCATTGTGTCTGGTGTGTGTGTTGTGTGTGTTGTGTGTGTTGTGTGTGATGAGCATTCTGCATGTTGTCGTTAACAATTCTGCACTGTAATGGTAAGTAAACTCAGGGGTGGCCAGAGGGGCTTTAAATAAGGAGAAACTCTGAACTATGGAGTAGGTTCACACACACAGACACCACTCACACATCCACACACACTCTCACATTCACACACACACACACACGCACGCATCCCACCCTACACACACCCACACCCACACCCACACCCACACCCACCCACCCACATACATCACAATACCTCCCGCACCCACACCCCACTCACCTCCCGCACCCACACCCCACCACACCCACACCCACACCCCACCACACCCACACCCACTCACACCGACACCCACCCCAACACATTTTCACTCCCCCAAACCCCATCCCACTCCCCCACACACAGCCAACTCCACTCCGACTACCACCCCAACCCGACTCACACCCCCCACTCACACCTCCACCTCCACCCCACACCCACACCCACATCCAGCAACCACACCAACCCACACATTCTCCTCCCTGTGCACTATTTATGGAATCGTGGAAATCAAGCGTATTTACATCCAGTTGTCATTTGGTTGGTTGGTTGTTGGAGTTCACGTCTTGGCAACATCTAAGGTAATATCATCTAGGGTACCGACTTGTGACAGTGCACACTCATGGTGGCTTTATAGTGCTGCACCACTGGAAAATCAGGCTGACAGCACCATGACCCGATATCCCACTCGGTCACACTATCCTGACACTGAACTAATCGGACATTGCCCTCTCCCGTTAATGCCAAGTGGAAGACTAGGAAGCGACAAGTACCAATTTTATAAGTCATTGGTTGGACTCGACCGGGAACCGAACTACCGATCTCCTGCACGTGAGGCCCGCGCTCTACCGATTCGGCCACCGTGCCCGGTCACCTGTTTTTTTTAGGGCATCTCATTCTCACTTCAACGCAGTTTGATCTGGCTATGGTACTTTGCGAGAAATATCCATCTACAGGGCATATATATATGAGTTGTCCTCAACAATAATTAGATGGCTATCCAGCTTAACTTACAGACTAATTTAACTTACAGATTAACTTAACTTTCAGATTCTCTTCTGGCTGATCTAGACCAGCTTGTTATGGTAAAAAAAAAAAAAAAAAGGAACTATTTTTGTGCACACATATTGAGGTGGATGGAGTCGTGACGTCATATAATTGTGGGTGTCTTCTCTAATATCTACCCACTCTCAATTGCTTATAGCCATTCTTTCCATATATATATATATATATTATATTATATAATGCCACTGCCGGGACAAATAGTTTTGCGCCTGTCTTGACATGTTCTTGCTGGTGTGAAACCTCTATTTGCTCCCTGAGGGAGTGTCCCTGGTAACTTGCAAAAGCCAGCAGCACTTCAACACTTTTGCAGGCAGCTTTCATGAAATGAATAAGGAAATACTTGAACGGACGGGGCTGCCTTCTATGGAAGATCTTCTGATCAAAAAGAATCTCCGGTGGACTGGACACCTCATGAGGATGTCATCAGACAGGCTACCAAAGCAGATCCTCTATTCTCAACTGTTTTCTGGTTACAGAAAGAGAGGGTGCCCTTGTCTCCGGTTCAAGGATACCATCAAGAGAAACCTGAAGCTGAGAGACATTAAAGTTGCATGGTCCGATGGCCTTTGAATTTTTGTCTTATTTTTGAGATAAATATATCAAATTGATCGTTACAAGCTACTAATCATTACTCCGGAGTGATTTTGATTAAAGATGATTAGTTTTGAAGTAATATGAGCTGAAAGAACCAAAAATAATTTCGACAAGCTTGCCAAAAGTCCTGTGGCTATGACCCAGATGTCATCTCGCGGTGACCACGTGATGTGAGATGACCTGGAACCTTACAGGACTGTAGGTAGGTATTCCTGGTTGGGTTGGTAACATTCTGGGAATGGATTAGTGACATAGGCCCATGGCACTAGGGCTTTAAAAAAAAAAAATGTGTGTCTGTTGTCTGCTTGTGTCTGTCTGTCTATGTATGTCTGTATGTATCTGTGTGTGTGTCTGTCTGTGTGTATGTCTGTGTGTGTCCATCTGTGTGTTTCTGTGCTGTGTATGTGTGTATGTATGTGTGTATGTATGTCTGTGGTGTATGTGTGTCTGTGTGTGTATGGATGTGTCTGTCTGTGTATGTCTGTATGTGTGTGTGTCTGTGTATGTATGTGTGTGCATGTATATGTGTGTCTGCCTCTGCCTGTGTGCGGCTGTCTATGTGTTTCTGTATGTGGGTGTGTCTCTCTCTCTGCAAAGTCAGGTCAGGTGTATGTGTCTGTGTATGTCGGGTGTGTGCATATCTGTGTGTTTGTGTGTGCTGTCTATGCATGTCTGTCTGTGTGTGTCTATCTATGTGTGTCTGTCTGTGTGTGTATATGTATGTGTGGTAATGTCTGTGTGTGTATGTGTGTGTTGTATGTGCATCTATGTGTGTCTGTGTATGTATGTATGTGTGTATGTATGTGTATGTATGTGTCTGTGTGTATGTATGTGTGTATGTCTGTGTGTGTGTGTCTGTGTGTGTCTGTGTGTGGGTGTATGTGTGTCTGTGTATGTCAGGTGTGTGCATGTGTGTGTTTCTGTGTATGTGTGTGCTGTCTGTGTATGTCTGTCTGTGTGTGCCTATCTATGGGTGTCTGTATGTGTGTGTATGTATGTCTGTGTGTGTATGGCTGTGTGTGTATGTATGTGTGTATGTCTGTCTGTATGTATATGTATGTGTGTCTGTGTGTATGTCTATGTGTGTATGTCTCTGCATGTCTGTCTGTGTGTATGTCTGTGTGTATGTATGTGTGTGTATGTCTTGTGTGTGTATGTATGTGTGTGTATGTATGTGTGTATGTCTGTATCTGTGTCTCTGTAAAATCAGGTCAGGAAACACACAGACACATACACACACATCCACCTCATATCCCCTTCCCCTCTATGACCCTGCACAGCAGGCCTACTTGGTTGGGGGGCTAATGGGGTCACGAGATTGGCCTAATTGGTTAATGGCCTTCCTGCATAATGGGTGTTTCAAACTGAGTGTTCAAAGGGGTGAGGTTATAAACTCACTGGTTATTCTGTATATACTGTCCCAAATCATTAGCTAATACACCAATATCTAAGTTGGATATATAGCATCAAATGTAAGTAGTTGTTTTAATTTTGACAAAATTATATTTCATCGGACCATGCAACTTTAACACAGACTCATGGACGCAACTCTCACAGCAGAGAGCTAAATGGAGAGCAGCAGTCAAGTAATGAAAGCAGTCTTTGTCGCGTCGCGACCGACAGCATAATGATGATGATATTATATATATATACATATATATATATTGCTCACACCCCCACACCCACACACGCCCGCAACCACCAACACACACCTCCACACCCACCCACAACCACTCCCACACACACCTCCACACCCGCACACACTCATTATTGTTTCTACCGCCTATATGGACGGGGAACAACGAACAATTTTGATTCATTGATTTTTCATAACCGCCCCAGGGAAGAGGGGTTGAGAGTGCGTTTTTTACTGGGGTATGGATGGCGATAACTTTATATACATATATAGGTCTATATGTAACGCATTATAAATGCAAGGGGAACATATACTGTATATATCCATTCCTCCTTGGCGCATTGGGGGTGCACCCCCCCCCCTTCCCCCCCAAACTGTCGGGGTAATTGGTGGGCAGGGCCCCCCCTCGGACCACACACACTGGAGGAATTTTTTCTTTTTTTTCTAGAGCTAGGGCTATTAATCCATGAGATTAAATTACACACCCAACTCATTCTCTCTCCTTCATGTTATTTGTGTACCGTATATTTATATACATATGAAGAGTTCAGGCGCAAAACCATGTAAACACCAATCCAACAATGTAGTTTAAATAATAGTTTCTTACCTGAAAATAATTGTAATTCTACGTAATTCCATTTGTCATATGATCACTTGCTTATGGAGCAATGGACACACACACAAAAACACAGACTTTTTGAGCGTTTGATTCCAATGTGGATATAATATTATCACCATTTTTCGATTGGCATTTACGTGGTTTGCACCTGAACTCTTCATATATAGATTTAGGTGGGGCTCGTCAATCTTGGCTGACTGCTCATCTAGGAGAAGGTAAACTCTGATTTAAAACCCCCGCTGCCGTGCGGCTAGTCCCATTTATGGGAAGACCAGAAGTTGGTAGTGCACACCAGGGCCATACCGACTCAATTGTCGGCCTAAACTAAGTGCGGTGCACATCAACTTTGTTGGTGTGGTCAGGGGATGTCACCCCTTCAAGTGCATGAAGACTGGAGCAGCAGATGAGTTAGAAGATCAATAGCTTTGAAGGTGTAACAGCAAGATGATGTGGCTCATCAGGGCACACTCTGACAAAGATGAGTAAGTGGCCAGTCACCTTGGAAAGGAAGGGGAACCTACCAAGTATTTACCCATAGTAAGCAATGGTAAATAGAATCAATAAAGCTGGAATACTATTCAACATGAAGATGAATGCCAGGAAGACCAAAACAATGGTTATAAGTAAAAAGACAGATAAGCCAAATGTCAATATAACCATAGATGGCACAAACATAGAACATATCCGAATTCATATATCTCGGACAAAAGATTACAAATGATGGGAGATGTGAGGAAGAAATTAAAAGAAGGATAACAATAGCCCGAACAACATTCTCCAAAATGTATAGAGTGTTAACATCAAGTAAGATATTAATACAAACAAGGAAGCGTATTCTTCAGTGTTATGTGTGGTCTACTCTAATGTATGGGGCAGAGACATGGACAATCTCTAAGAAAATGTACAAACGTTTAGCAGCATTTGAGATGTGGCTTATCGAAGGATGATGAAAATATCATGGACAAAGAAGATCACCAACAAAGAAGTTCTCAGAAAAATTAAAAATAAGAAAGCTTGTTTGCACTATACAGACAAGAAATTATTTATTTGGCCACATCATTCGTCAGAGTTCAATATACCGTACATTGTTGGAAGGGAAGGTGAATGGCAGCAGAGGGAGAGGGAGACCAAGAACATCATGGTTTACAAATATTTCACAGTGGACAGGCTTGAATTATTCCAGTCTATCAGAACAGCACAACATCGGGACAAGTGGAGAACCATTGCATCCAACCCTCGACTAGAGGATGGAACTATTGATTGATTGATTGATAGATAGATATAGAGATAGAAATGTATGGGTTGCAGCTAACACGTGTGATTTATTGATTTTACATAACCGCCCTATATTTACGACCACCATCTAAGCAAGCGCAAGCCGAGCACCGCTGTATCATAAACTCTGATCTAATAGTCAACTGTCGGGAGTGATGGATGGTCCCGGGCTACCCCGTGATGGGGGGAGTCTTCTCGCGGGCTGTCACTAGTGTCAATGTCAGTGTCAGTGCATGAAGCGGGAACTGTTTAGGTGACAGGCGCCGTGTTTGTGCTACCTTGGTTAGTTCGCCCGCCGCCCGGTGAGGGCGCTAGCGGTTACACTGCCACCGCTCGCGTGGCGCGCAGTAGCAGTGACGTTACTTCATGCTTGATGTGCCGAGGGTATCCCATCCCCAGCCCATCACCACAACCACTTCTGCTAAGAGGTGCCTAGTTCGATGAAAACAGCAAATTGTCAAAACTAAAACATGTATGTTAACTTAGAATAAGTTAGATACTTATGCATTTACTAGTATTACTATTAGTAAAGCTGCAAAGTGCTCTGGTTTTTAGTTTATGTCATTTTCTGTGATAAATACATTAGGTTTATCATTATAATCTACCATTTTGTAGCTTGAAGTAACTTTTATTTTAACTGGCTAACTTTTGAGATATTTTAAGTGCAAACGTTCAAAACTCATTTTGGCAGGCATGCCAAAACTCTGTCACTATATTAGTTGGATATATGTTTCTGCAGTAATAGGTTCTATTAAATTGCCTCAGTTTCCCCTCCTATTTGGCGACAAATGCTTAATAAGTGCATCAGTATCTAAGTTAAAGATGTAGAATCAAATATAGATAATTGTTTTGGTTTTTTCAGCAGACTATGCGGCTTCAAGCATTTGCTTAGGGGGAATATTAAGCCAATGTAATAGAACCTTTAATGTAAATAAATTGGCAGAGGTGGGGGCACAGGGAATCGAACCACTGACCTTCAGATTAGGAGTCCGACCTAGAAAAAGGTCAGACACTCTAACCACTCTGCCACAGAGAACAATGTAATACAGAGCGTATTTCTTGTTCAGCCTCCCCCCTCCCCCCCCCCCCTCAAGGTAGTACCCATCAACATTCTACTCCAGACCCAGATGGGAGCGTCAAAATGAGTTCGGCGCTTGCCCCTCGCTTATGGGGCTGTCACACTATGACGCTTCTCACCGGCGACCCGTCAACGTGTGGTAATTTTGGGCGAAAATTAGGGAAACGTCAAGACACGCTGGGTGCGCGTCGGTACACATCAGTACACTAGCTTTGACGTTGACGGTCGGCGGACAACGTCAGCGCGCGTTATTGGTCGCTGAATGTTTTCAACATGTAAAAAAAAAACAATGACCGACAGCGCGCATCAATGCGTGGGTTCCAATATTATGGCGACGTCAGAAGGACGTCACCATCACTGGAATATGGTTATGGGAACGCTAGGCAGTCGCCGCGCGCGCGGGACGGTCATTCCCACACGTTGTGCCAAACTGGGCCGTTGCTGTTTTACGCCCTAGCAACATCTAAGGCCATATGAAGACGTCGCGCCAAACTTTTTTTTTTTTCCTCACGCGTCGACACCCGTTGGCTGCGCACGAATAACGCGCCGCGCTGACGCCAAACTTTTTCCCCAAACCGCCAAAAAGTTGGGCGTTTCTCGATGCGTAGAAGTTATTTTGCGCGCTGGCGGCACACCGGCGAGAAGCGTCATAGTGTGACAGGCCCATAAGTTAGGCCCTGGGATTCAAATCCCTTGGTTCGAAGCTCTTGTCGAGTCAAACCAATAACCTAAAGAAGTAACCATTATTGCTACCCAGCCAGACACTCGGTAAGCCTATTGCTGGTATTGGACAAGGAGCAGTGGAATGAAGGCCAAGTGTCCACGTTTGTAAATGTCCCAGCTTAATCAACTAATATACAATGAGCGGATGTGATGGCCTAATATACCAACAAAAAAGAGTCGCCGAAAAAATATCGATATTTTTATTAAGCGATAAAAGTTGTACTTTACTGTCAGCACCCCCCCCCCTCCTCCCTCCACACTGTTGTACACTTTGTATGACCTTGAAAAATGCTGACAACTGTGGACGACCCCTCACAAAAACAATGATGCAGAACTCACATTCGACTGCTTGTACCATCTCCATTATGAAAGCGCCCTGTCTTTATGAGAGGATAATTGCTTGGCATATATATATATATATATATATATATATATATATATGTAGTAAAACATCTCTAAATCGACCGACCATGAGACCGACTTTAAATGGTTCATTTATAGAGGTGGTCGGTTTAGGGAGTTTAACCAAAATCATTACAATGGTATTCTGTCGGCGACCATTTGGGACCCAAATAAAGCTATCAACTATAAGGGAGTGGTCGATATGTGGAGGTGGTCGGTTAGAGAGGTTTTACTGTATATTATAAAGAATGTGTTGGTTGCCTGTAAATTGCCCGAGTTATGACGATATTTTCTGATGTTTAGGAGCCGGTTCAACTGTGGTGTATATCCTTTCATATTTAGTGGAGCAAGCATATGAGCCTGTCTCAAAAGGTGATAACTCTTCTCTTTTTTTGTCCATTGTAATGATTGACACAAAACATCACAGAAACGGTTATACTGAAAACACAAGGACATTTGCTTCAAATCAATATGTATTCTATTGGGATTATGAAACACCATATACAAAACTAATGAGTTTATCCTGAGCAAATGCATAAGCAGATAGTATGTTGATCGTTTCAATGGAGAAGTTATGTCCAAAATTGCTTCGCACCTTTTGAGACAGTCGCATATCGGTAAGAACTGCATTGTCATTTTATTTGTCCTCTTAAAGTTGCCTAGTCCGATGGTTTTGAGTTTTTGTCATGTTTCTGAGATAAATACATTAAATTAATCTACTTTACCTTAGTTTGAAGTTACTTCTATTTTAATTGGCTAACTTTTGGGATATTTGAAGTGCAAACATGTAAATATCCTTTTGGCAAACATGATAAAACTCTGACACCATAGGCTTCTGCAGTAACATGTTCTATTACATTGACTTGGTGTTCCCTTCTATGTGACAACAAATGCTGGATAAGTGCATCAGTGTCTATGTTAGATTCGTAGAATCAAATCTAGATAATTGTCTTGGTTTTGAAAAGTCGATGCTTCATCGGACTATGGATGGGTTGCAGCTAACACGTGTTTAGGCGCTCGGTAAGCCTCTTGCTAGTATTGGACAAGGAGCAGTGGAATGAAGGCCAAGTGTCCACGTTTGTAAATGTCCCAGCTTAATCAACTAATATACAATGAGCGGGTGTGATGGCCTAATGTACCAACAAAAAAGAGTCGCCGAAAAAATATCCACATTTTTATTAAGCGACACATGGCCGCCTGGTTCTAAAGTTTCTGGGTTCCGATGCTTCTGAGTTTCTGTCATTTTCTGCTAAAAACGTATTAAGTTGGTTGATATAATCTACCCTTCTTTACCTTGAAGTAACTTTTATTTTAAATTATCAAAATAATATTTGAAGTGCAAAAATGTGAAATTAGTTTTGGCAAGCATGCAAAAACTCTGACACCATAGGCTTCTGCATGTTCTATTACATTGACTTAGTATTCACTTCTATGTGACAACAAATGCTTGATAAATGCACCGATATCTAACCTAGATATGTAGAATCAAATCTAGATAATTGTCTTGGTTTTAAAAATTTGATATTTTCGATAGCATCTAAGCCATATCTCTAAATCCACACAACCTAGAGAATACTACATGTAATAGAACATGTTGCACGTTTTCTTGGCAGGAATATTTACTAGATGTTTGTATTGTTATTGCACATTTAAAGGTGCATATTCCAGTGAAAGCATCACATATTAGAAACCAAAGCATATACATAGTTTGAGTCTACATAGCTCCAATCTTGGAGCAGGTAGAGTCATTTGTGTATCTGGGCCATTTAATAACTAGTGATGGCAGATGTGAAAGAGAGATTAAACGGAGAATAAACATTGCCAAAACAACATTTCTAAAGATGCAGAAAGTACTAACATCTAGAGACATAAATATAAAAACAAGACCCCGACGGCTAAAAGCCTATCTGTGGTCTACACTTTTATATTGCTGCGAGACATGGACTTTGAAGAAAGCAATAACAACAAATCTCGAGGCATTTGAAATGTGGCAATATAGAAGAATGTTAAAAATTCCATGGACAGCAATGATAAGCAACATGGAGGTCCTAACAAGAATGAAAATAAAGAGACAGATAAAACAAAGGATCAAAAACAGAAAAATTAAATACTTTGGCCAAGACCAAGAGGGAGAAGGAGAACAACATGGATGGACAACATCACTGAGTGGACAGCAATGAGCTATGCGGAATGCGTGAGAGGAACGAATGATAGGAAGAGATGGAGGTCCATTGCAGCCAACCTTCTTCGAGAAGACGGCACCCATTGATTGATTGATTGATCTCCAATTAATACAGATTTATTACTAGTAAGACAATTCAATAGAACAGGTTACTACTGAAGTCTATGGTGTGCAGCATTTTGATATACACATGAGGACTAACTCTTTGTGTTTCCCTTGACATATATCAAGTATAACCCCGTTAAACCAAACTTGAAGTGACCCTAGAAATTTGTTTGGATTAACCGATCATTGGTTTAACAGAGCTTTGGCTTCGACTTTGACTTGGCTTTGGCAAAAACACAGATGCATTATGAATGCAATATACAATTTATGTGGACACTTTGATTATTGCTTTTGATGTATATATAATATAAGCCATTTAAACCAAGCTCAGTTAAACAAAACGATCGATTAATCATAACTTTTTTCGGTGGCCCGGCAAAATACTACCATTTATCATATAAAAAAGTCTCAGATGACCTTATAACCATATGAAAGTTTGGTTTAACCATACCGGAAGTGGCCAGGGGCCCAACAATTTTGTTTGGATTAACCGGTAGTTTGGATTAACCGACTTTGGTTTAACCAACTTTTTGTGTATGATAAATGGTAGTATTTTGCCGGGCTGCCGAAAAAAGTTTGGATTAACCGATCGTTTGGTTTAACCGAGCCTGGTTTAACGGGGTTGTACTGTAATATATAAAATTGTTTATTTATTATAAATTCAAATTCGACCTGAAGTAAAGTAGATTATACCTTTGCAATTCATATCAGAAATATGGTATCAGCTCTAAGCTATATAAGCCATTGAAATCACCATGTGGCTTATCTAGTTTAGCTGGTTTATGGGGTCTAAACTATTTATCTACTCTAAACTATCTATTTATCTAGTCTAAACTATCTAAGCCGTCTAAGCAACTTAAGGCATCTAAACTATCTAAGACATGCACAGTGCTAAGTTATCAAAACTATCTAAGCCAGTTAAGCCATCTAAGCTGGCTAAGTCAACTAAAGGATATAAACCATTCAGCCTATCTAATCCATGTAACCCATTTAAACCATATACTCCATCTAGCTCATCTAAGTCATCTAAACCATCTAAGTCATCTGAACCATCTAACCATTTAACCGATCTAAATGATCTAAGCTATCTACGCCATTTAAACGATCTAAACAATATAACCCATTTAACCCATCTAACCCATCTAACCCATCTAACCCATCTAAACCATCTAAACCACATAAACCACATGACCCATATAACCCCTCTAAGCCATATAACCCATCTAATTCATCTCACCCATCTAAACCATATAACCCATCTAATTCATCTAAACCATCTAAACCATCTAAACCATATACACCGCATGACCCATATAACCCATCTAAGCCATATAACCCATCTAACCCATCTAAACCACATAAACCATATAAACCACATACACCACATAACCCACATAGACCCTCTAAACCATCTTACATTCTTAGCCATATAACCCATCTAATTCACCTAACCCATCTAACCCATCTAACCCATCTAAACCACATAAACCATATAAACCACATAAACCACATAACCCACATAAACCCTCTAAACCATCTTAGCCATATAACCCATCTAATTCATCTAACCCATCTAACTCATCTAACCCATGTAAACCACCTACACCACCTAAACCATCTAAACCACATAAACCATCTAAACCACATAAACCCTCTAAACCACATCAACCATATAACCCACATAAACCCTCTAAAGCATCTAAACCAAGCCTAAACCAACGGCAAAGTACTTTGACAGTTGTCTGTTTTGAGCTCCTACATGCCTTTATTCACTAACCAAACACTAGTCCTCTTATAAGAAATGAATTGGAGTGACATTATATCAAAGAAAGTAGAATCAGATCCGAACATCAAATGTTGAAGCCATCTCCTTCACCAGGGTTCGCCCGGCTCGCCGTTCACGTCTTCCGCGCTGACTGGTGAGCATGCCGCTGTTCACGCTGGGAGGTGGCGCCACCTTGCGTATCTGGTGCAGTTCAATAAGTGGCCGCTTTTTTGTTAGGTCCCCATTGGATAAGCATTGCATTGTACAGAGTAGTGTGTGATTGAGTGATTTGCCGGTTTTACGCCGTGTCAGAATCTATGGTCACATTCACGCCGAGGCGGTGTTCTTGAAATTTAAATTTAAATTTGAAATTTGTTTCGAGTATATCACTCAAAAGATAAGACAAAGACAATGTGCTAAGCTATTTTATTATTTTTAAGGGTTTCAATGTCTTAGGATGCTTTGTTCATGTAAGACTAAGAGTAAAAGTTTGTATATGAGTCAGGATCACGAAAAGAGGCCAATTGGGGAAAGTTGTCGCTGTCGATCATGGATGTTGGCGTCGATCGGTATAATTATAATTTAGCATTGACAGAGGTGTTGGAAAGTCCTTAAATTTATCCTGAATGTAAAAGTCGAGAAAATACAACAACCTTATTTGTTTCTAGGATAATTTAATATGAAACAAAGAAATGCACTACACTTTTAAGAATTGCGACGCTGACATCTTCAATTGACCACCGATTGGCCCATTTTCGTGAGGCTGACTCATTTATATATACATTGCTGGATGGGTCGGCCAAATCTGTAGGAGTTCTCCATGAGTGCTGATCCGCTGTTGAATCTGTGTAGCCCAATGAAAGCTTAAACATTTCAAAACCAAAACGCTTATCTGCGCATGTGCAGTAAGTAGCCTGCGCAACAACCGGAAACAGCGCTAGGAGTATCGTTTTTCGGTTAGAAGGCGTCAGGGGGTGGAGGAGACGCAATCGTGTCTGAGTGCTTTTATTTTATTTTGTTGGTGTGAAATTTGTGTAAAAAATCCTCATCCTCATTGTTATTATTCTGCATGTTTACACTTCAAATATCTCAACATTTAGCCAAGCAACACCAAACTTCCCTTAAACTAATGAAGAATAGGTCACCCTGACGCATATATATATATATATATATATATATATGTGATGTATAACGAATTATGCAAGTATAAAGATACGTAAGGGTTAATTATTACTTTATTGTTATACTCCGTAAGACAAACACTGTACGGGTGGCTCCACCTACCCTCCTCACCTCCACCGGATGTAGACCAGTGTCAGTCGCACCGGAGGATATATATATATATGAAGTTGGGCTATGAGAAAAGGAGAGAGACAAGTATGTGATGGGTAGGACACTTTATTTGTGTGATGGCTAAGCATAATACAGGCTTACCGGTAAAAGTTTGAAATCGGGGCTCAGAATACTACCCGGCATGCGCACAAGCTGGGACTCACTGGTGGTGATGCTGGTGTAGGCAACACTGGGGCAAATATGGGAAAGTCAACAATTGTACATTATAATAGAAGTAATAATACATAATAATCATAATTATTAGGTTAGAGCTCCGCCCCTTTCATATACGCATAATACATTATACATTCTATATATATATTTTATATATATATATATTTAACTATATATATATATTTATCTATATATTTATATATATATATATATATATTTATATACATATATATAATATTTATATATATATATTTATATATATTTATATATATATATATATATATATTTAGATATATATTTATATATGTGACGAGTTCTGGTGCAAAACCATGTAAACGCCAATCCAAAAATGGAGATAATATTATATCAACATTGGAATCAAACCCTCAAAAAGTTGGGTTTTTTTATTCCGTCTTTTTCTGTTTATTGCTGCATAAACATGGGATCATGTGAAAAGTGGAATTAGTGAGAATTACTATTATTTTCAGGTAAAATCCTTGCAATTAAACTACATTTTTAGATTGGTGTTTACTTAGTTTTGCACCGGAACTCTTCATATAATAAATATTATAGTAGGTATATAAATATACGGGTATACATCTTCGGCAGGAGGTATTTTTGTTATCCATTTTATTTATTTAATTATGTATTATA
The DNA here is from genome assembly GCA_030323885.1 of Branchipolynoe longqiensis. NCBI lineage: Eukaryota > Metazoa > Annelida > Polychaeta > Phyllodocida > Polynoidae > Branchipolynoe > Branchipolynoe longqiensis. Next base: position 30,698,598 of record CM059188.1, read on the forward strand.
TTATTAACCAATATGCTACCGGCTTGTCTCTTTACTCATATGCTGCGAGATTCAGGGCTACTGTGGCGCCACCACCGACGGTTCTTGGTATTTGTGAGCCAACTGCGGCAAATAACTTTGCGAAAACATATGGCCAAAATTCGAAGGCATTCGGACTATGCAGCTTTTCTGCATCTACAATTACAATCATCCAGGCAATATATCAACACATATGCGTACAAAAAACTCAACAATGCAGTGCATGGTGATGGAATCAGTGTGTTAACATAAGAGATAACTTGCCGAAAATAGGACTTGATCCTGCATCTCTGCCATTCTCGGGCGACCGTCCTAGTTATTCAACCACCTAAGTCCCCCTCCCTCTCTCACTTGATTCAATAAATCACCCAACACCTATTTACATAAAATCGTGACCGTCCTATAAAAAAGGGTTATATCTGAGAAAGTGACCGAATTGGTGTTAAGGGTACATTCCTTACACGCGGTATGCGGTATGCGAATGCGAATGCGACAAAAAATCGAAACGCCTTGAAACCTATGGGCTACATTCCTTACATGCGGTATGCGGTATGCGAATGCGAATGCATTTTCCGATCGGTCCATGTAGCGATCGGTGCGGCATGCGGTATGCGTCAAGCTGGGTGCGAATAGAAACCTGAGTCTGATGTGTCCATTAGTTTAACACCAGGAGAGGCGACTGAGCATTACGGAACGGTCTCACACAGGGGTGAGGAGGGGAAACACATGGTGAGCTGGGCACCCGGGAGACATACGGTTAGGGGAAAGCTAAAAATGCTACCATATGCACAGAAATATGAATACTTATCTATAATTTGGGTATAATAAAGGTAGGAACCCCCATGTGACGTACGAAAAGGTAGATAGATATAAATGCAATATTTGCTCATATACAGAGCAGTATGGAGAATAATTGTTTATTTTCATTTTTTAAATATAGCCAGTCATGTGCCGCATACCGCATACCGTGTGTAAGGAATCATGCCATTCGCATACCGCATGCCGCATACCGCATACCGCATACCGCATACCGCGTGTAAGGACTGGGCCCTTTATGGATGTAAAAATGTTCTATCTACAAAACGCTATCATGCAGTTACACAACTGTTTCTCAACTGGTATTTTTCACTGAGATATATTAAAAATAATATTGTCCTATCTGCTTTGCTATCAATGTATCATGCAGTTACAAAGCTTCAGTCCTCATTATCTCGAACACACCATTTTGTCAGATAGAACCTTTCTATAGTATGGTCGCGATATGTAGCTCTTGTGATGATGATCTGAGTACATCTTAGTATTCTTACTAAATCATTACACAAATAGACTAGTTGCCGCAGTGTCACTAAATATCTTCTTTATTGGTGTGTGTATGGTTGGTTAGTTGTTGGAGTTTTTCGTCCTGGCAACATCTAGCGTCATATCAGGACGGGTACCGACTTATGACAGTGCACACTCACAGTGCCTTTATAGTGCTGCGCCACTTGGAGACCAGGCCACCAGCACCATGACCTAATGTCCCAGACTCCCACTCAGTCACATTGTTATGTATAAACTCTTATGCGTATATTATTCATGCAATGTAATTATCCTATTATCCTTCTCTACTTGTCTTCTCCCCAACTCCTGGACAGCTTGTATAAGTTTACTGTGTTGGGTAGGTGGAGCTGGTGGTTGGTGTGCGGCCTGGAGGGCAGGTTAGCTGCTCCAAGCAGCCCTACTCCCCGCCTTCCCTCCAGGTGGCCTCCTGCTCCCCCTCCTTCTGCCCACTCCACCTCCTATTTTTGCTCAGTAAAGACGTGTCAGCTGCTCCGCTGCTCAGTTCCGCTATCTGACACACTGGTACACGTGGCTTCTACACGTGACCATGAGCAAGGAATTATGCTCGGCCTGCGGCGAGGAACATGAGGCACCAAGGGGGGCCAAATGTAAGAGGGCCAAACTTCCTGCAGGAAAGAAAATTGTGAAGAGCAAAATGGAGGAGGATGATCGCACGGAGATGTCGGAGCAGACAGGAGCGAGCGGCGTGGACGGGACGCGGGCTCGCAGGGAAAAGAAAGCTACTAAATACGACCGGGAAGTGGCAGTCATCGAGGACGAGGAGGAGCGAATGTTGAGGGAACGACTCGAGCAAAAGGCATGCGAGCGGCGTAAGATGGCGCTGAGAGCGGCGTTGGAGGAGACCGATGAGGAGGACACGGTCGTGAAACCACGTGGCCGGGACAAAGAACGTAAAGCACGGAAGCCTCGGGCTAGGGCGGCGCTACCTGCTGGGCACGGTGACCCGAGCTCCAGCTCTTCCTCCTCAAGTTCTTCATCAAGTTCAAGCAGCAGCAGGAGCAGATCGAGGAGCCGGTCACGCCGCCACAGGAAGCGCCGCAGTAAGTTTGCCATTGACCGTTATGTAAAACCCTAATTGCTTGATTGGG
>CM059188.1:30701544-30834042 GCA_030323885.1 Branchipolynoe longqiensis
AGAAGTCAAAGTGTTCAGAGGTTGTACTTTCACAATGCCGGCCTCGAGCAGGGTGTAGGGAAAACAACTGGGGGCACTAATGTTGTGGTGAAGTGACAGATGACTGGGTGAATGGCATCAAATAGAAACCCGCTCTTCTATGAATATTATGATAGACAGGGAAATGAAAATGCAAAGAAAAGCCGTTCATATTAAAGTTGCATAGTCGGTTAATTCTGAATTGTGGTAAAATTTTTTTAGATAAATATACGAGGTTGACTATTCTCCCATACTCTCCCGATGTTAAGCCGTGTTTACACAGGCAATTGTAAAGCGAATTAGACAAAGCGATTTATATGAAGCGAAGTAGTGGCGCGTTTACACACGGAGCGGTTTAAGTTGGAAATCGATATCTGTGCATGAGCAAGTCCATACTAACCAGCGCCAGTTTCGGTTAGTCGACGTCACCACAAGAGAGTGTGGGTTCAACCTAGATATGTATGGACTGAATCATAATGTTTTGGAATGATCAAAACTTCTGCTGGGTAGTGAAAACCTAAAAATAAATGATGAAAAAAATATCTGCGCGCAGCTAGCGGTTTCATAGACTAAATTCTATAATATGCGCTTTTGTTCGACCGGAAAATCAACAAACTCAGGTCTCGACTGCGCATGCGTGTGACATGCTTAAGCTAGTTCACTTTATATAAACTACCTCGCGAGGCGGTTTACATAAAGTGAATAATATGAATCGAATCAGCCCTAATCCGCCTCAGAGTCGCATTTACATGGCGAATGTAAACCGAACTATACAAGGCGATTTATATGACGCGGCTTAACTCACCCGTGTAAACACGGCTTTAGAGTAATTCTTTTTTAATTACACGCGGTTAGCTTTGGAGATATTTGAAGTGTAAGCCAGTTGTTCTGTAATTGGGGTGCGGGTTGGCCCGACTAGCCGGGTGTAGGTGACCTATATCGAAAAGCACAACAAAATATCATATGCGTGAAAAGAAATCCATACCCTGATTTAGTTGGTTCGAACTCCAGCTGACTCAAACCAATGATTTAACTAAATTGATACGTGAGCTTCCCTAGCCTAGGGCTTGGAATTAATAGTCATTGATTGGTGGGTTCTTTACGCCGTGTCGGCAGCGTAGGGCATATTCACAACGATTTGAATTAATAGGATAAGGTAGGGACTGATTTGCTCAGTATCAGGATAACCCGACTGGATGAGATCTCGGGCCAGTTTCCCAGTGAGGCAGCACTATAAAGTCACTATGACTACACACTGTCAAAAGTCGGTGCTTGTACTGATATGACATTAGATGTTGCTATGATTTATACCCCCCTCCCCCTCCCCCCAAAAAGGAAAACCTACTGAAACATCTTGAGTGTATTGAAGGCATATTGAAAGGTATTGATCCGAAGCATAATTAAGACACACGATTCCAAAAGCAGAAAGTATTGCTAACAATGTTTCTATCTGCAAATGAACCACTAGGAGTAATATACTCTGCTGCCATATACAGTGAACCTAGTTGTTTTCCCCCTATTCAGCTGTCAAGCGCGTGCTAGTACGTTGATGAGTTTTTTAATTGCTGGAATGAGAATGCCTGAAGGTTGCCATCAATATCTGCCCTGCGGCCTGCTAGATAATTCTTGCACTGATTTCATGCCTTGGAAACTAAGTGATCTGCTTGTTTTTGTTTTGTTTGTTGTTGTTTTACATCCTAGCAACATCTAAGGTCCTATCAGGACGGATACCGACTTGTGACAGCCCACACTCATGGCGACTTAATAGTACTGCCCCACTGGGAAACCAGGATGCCAGCACCATGACCTGAAATCCCACTCAGTCACAGTATCCTGACACCGAGCCAACCAGTCCTTGCCCTATCCTAATAATACCAAGCGCCAGGCTAGGAAGCGACAAGTATCAATTGTTAGGTCATTGGTGTGACTCGACCAGGGTTCGAACCCACGTATCCATGGGTTCAGTTCCAGAGCACCTGCAAGTGCTTGTCACTGAGTCGATAACCATTCTAATATGTCCTTAGATTTTAGTGGGACGTAAAGCAACAACAAACAAACAAAATACTGAAATGCTCACTGACTTATTAACTGTTAACAGCCTGATTCTCAATGATATCTAGTTTGCTTGCTTTCTGAAACAAAACACTGAAATGCTCACTCACTTATTAACTGTTAAGTAATTGTAAGTCTCATCGTCAGCATGTTGCTCACCTTTGATCATTAAAGGCCCTGTCACACTACGACGTTTCCCCCGGCGCGCCGGCAACGCGCAAAATATTTGCAACCCGTCGAGAAACGTCAAACTTTTCGGCGCTTTGGGAGAAAGTTTGACGCGGCGCAGCGTGTTAGTGGCGGGTTGGAGGCGCATTATTGGCGCGTTATTGGCGCGTTATTGGCACGTTATTGGCGCGTTAGTAGCGTGTTATTGGCGTGTTGTCGGCGCGCTGTCGGCGCGTTTACGGCGTGGAGGCAGCGCGTTGGTATCGTGTTAGTATTGCGTGAACCAGTACATATCCGCCAGCAACACGTTAGGACGCGCCCGCAGCGCGTCCACAGCGCGCGGCCAACGCATCCAGCAACGCCAATGGCATGCCCACAACACGTCGATGGGACGTTCCCGACGCGCCGACGGAACGCTCCCATTTTGGGGGAAAAAAAGCCAACGTTAACCAACGTTGATCAACGTCCTGCCAGCGTTCCGCCGGCGCGCCGCCAACGCGTGTCGACGTGTTGCTAACGCGTCCGTAACGCGCCCTCCAACCCGTTGGCGCGCGTCGCCGCGCGTCCAAAGTTTTGTGCATGCACAAAACCTCGACGCGCCCCGACGCGCCCCGACGCGCGTCGACGTGTCCATTCACACGTTGCTATGTACCGACGCGCCGGTAACGCGCCGGTAACGCGCCGGCAACGCGCCGGTAACGTACCGGACGTGTACCGACGTGTTAAACAAAAACCCAACCCGTCGGCACGCGTCGAAGCGCGTTGGTGAGAAACGTCGTAGTGTGACAGGGCCTTAATATTACATCCTGCGTGTAATACTGACGGTGGGATGGCCATATGTGTATATAAATAAACTCTAATAGTATATAATGAGCCTGTCTCAAAAGATGATAACTCTTCTTTTTTTTGTCCATTGTAACGATTGACACAAAACAGCACAGACACTCTAGGACTGAAAACACAAGGACATTTGCTTCAAATCAATATGTATTCTATTGGGATTATGAAACACCATGTAAAAACAAATCAGTTTATCCTGAGCAAATGAATAAGCAGATAGTATTTTGATCGTCACAATGGACAAATGTGTCTCCCATATTGCTTAGCACCTTTTGAGAGAGTCATATATATGAACATCTTTATTTATCTCACTTTGCATGGATTCGTACATTTTCTTCTTCTTCTTCTTCGCCCGTTGAGGCATCAACGCCCATCCACACAAACACCTGCTCAGCCGTGTCATAGATGAACGGGTCGCCTACCACCCAACTTTGGGCATAGGCCACAAACAAAGGCTCTCCAGTTTTCCTGGTCCTGGGCCTTGAGTTTCTTGTTCGTGATTCTGTAATGTTGTTCTTTTTCCATACATTTTACTGCAGTAATAATCTTTGATTGTTAACATTTATGCTGAAGTCTTAACAATTCTGAATTCTGAAAAACTATTTGGCCCAGCGATATTTGATAGGGAGTTGTGGGCCTATATATATATATATATATATATATATACATATGTACATATGAAGAATTCAGGCGCAAGACTTTTGTTGATAGGGGGTTGTGGGCCTATATATATATATATATATATATATATATCTATTTACATGTGGGCCTATATATACATATACATATGTACATATGAAGAGTTCAGGTGCAAAACCACATCAACGCTAATCCAAAGATTTAGTAAACATTGCAATCAAACCTTCACAAAATTCCTTTTGTCTACATTCCTATATGTTGTGTCCATTGCTCCCTAATTATATCACTAGACAAGTGGAATTAGTGAGAATTTCAATTATTTTCAGTTAAAAATCTTGTATTTAAGCTACATTTTTGGACTGGCTTTTACGTGGTTTTGCGTCTGAACTCTTCATATACATATACATACACATATACATATACATATGCATATACTTATACATATACATATGCATACACATATACATATACATATGCATATACATATACATATACATACACATATACATATATTTATACATATCCATATCTATGCACATATATATGAAATCGCTATAGGTGTGGAGATAACAACATGGGCTATTCTGGGGTATCCCTCTATCAGCCCAGATGAAGGAGAGGAATCGGGGATCAACTGGGATCTGGTCAATAGAATGACCACCCACCAGAGGGCGTCTTACTATAGGCGCTGCCACCATATTGTCGCAGAATTGCGCTCTATGAGATAAGTTAACAGTTTCTTTTAGATATCATGTTCAATGTTATTTACCTTCTATTTAAAGGCCCATAGTTCGAGGAAATATCAAACTCACCAAACCAAACCAATTATCTAGATTAGTTAGTAAAATCAAATCTAGATAATTGACCTAGATATCTAACTTAGATGCTGATGCACTTATTAAGCATTTATTTCTGCATAGAAGGCAATACTGAGTCAATTTAACAAAACCTGTTACTGTAGAAGTCTATGGTGTAAGAATTTTGGCAGGCTTGCCAAAACTAATTTTCCATGTTTGCACTCAAAATATCTCAAAAGTTTACCATTTAAAATAAAAGTAACTTTGAAGTAATGTAAAGTAGATACTAGTGATCAATCTAATATATTTATCTCAGAAAAAAATACAGAAATTCAAAACCATCAGGCTATGCAACTTTAAGCAAATATACTCCCCCTTGAGATTGGTTGGGAGTTGTTGCTTTCCGTCCTAGCAACATCAAAGGTCATATCAGGACGGCTCACTTTGAGAGAACACAGATTTCACAGGCTCAGCAGGGTAAGCGCGGAATAATATTAAAGTTGCTTAGTCTGATAAGTTTGAGTTTCTGTCATTTTTCTGAGATTAATATATTGATTTGATTGGTACTATCTACCTTACTTTAGTTTGAAGTAACTATTATTATAAATGGCTAAGTTTTGAGCTATTTGAACTGGAAACATGTCAAATTAGTTTTGGCAAGCATGGCAAAACTTCCACAATAGGATTCTGCAGCAAAAAGTTATATTAAATTGTCCCTCTAGTCCCTTCTATAACGGTATCTAAGTTAGATATGTAGAATCAAATCTAGGTACTTGTTTTGGTTTTGAAAATGTAATGCTTCATCGGACTATGCAGCTTGAAATAACTGGTTCGTTTATTTATAGATTAGTTTTCTTTGAAATTCTCTCGAAAATATTGGCATGTGTTTATGGGTGGGCAAAGGTCTTGTGAAACAACCCGAAGCAGTGACAAATTGCGGAGTGGGCTGCCCGACTAATCTGCAGGTTATGGGTGCAATCCAGCATGCAACGTGGCAGATAGAGGATGCAACGGATGGCACTGGTGATTCAGTCTTCAACGCGATTTGTTACATATGCAATTACTTCTCTCCCTGCCTTTTATCCACATATTTCCTTGTTGAATTGAATGGTGCTTTGTCACAATTTTATTTGTTGCATTTAATTTATGCTATATATATGTAGTGGTCTGCACTGACCTCTCAGGCAAGTAACCACATAGACAGGTAGGCGTGGAGAGTGTGTTGATATCAGGGAGCCTAGGTGGTGTAATGGTTAGCACACTGGCCCGGAATGCAAAGAGATGTGGGTTCGAGTCCCGCTCTAGGCGCAGTATTTCCCATTTTCATCACCCCCATGACACTGGTTGCCGTGATCAGGATCCTGTACAAGCTTTGCGCTGTATGGTTGTTGAACCTACCCTGTGTATGTATGTGTTAGTGCATTGCCTGTATGTATGTAATTGTAAGCATTACAAGACTTACAATTCCAGGGGGACGAGTGTAGTGGTCTGCACTGACCTCTCAGGCAAGTAACCACATAGACAGGTAGGCGTGGGGAGTGTGTTGATATCAGGGAGCCTAGGTGGTGTAATGGTTAGCACACTGGCCCGGAATGCAAAGAGATGTGGGTTCGAGTCCCGCTCTAGGCACAATATTTCCCATTTTCAACACCCCCATGACATATATATATTTTTCAATGTGGTTCTTTTATATGTTATAGTTTTGGTAGGCGTTAATGTTGGTAATTTAATTATTGGTAATCTTGGAGGAGAAGTTGCTTTTATTACTTCCTTTAGTTTGGATTGCATAGTTTTTTTTGTCAACGGTATGGTTGTTTGCTTGCGAAATGTTAATTCTGGGAAGGTTTTGCCCCATAATTTGATTTACCTTTTTTATTTTTATTTTCTTCGTCTAGGATATTAATTCTGCGTGCATTTAAACTACCCAAGCCACATTACCGAGGACAATTTGCGGAATAATGGGAATATTTAGGATATCTCCTAGCAAAGGATCCATGCATCGAGTAAGTCACTTAAAGGTACATAATCCGATGTATCATAATCTTTTTGTGAAAACTTAATCGCTTAACTACATTTGATTATATATCTCAACCTTTAGATTCTAGTCAATTAATTAATGATTTAACACAGCTTGGAAGAAATTATTGCCGACAAGACAAAGAGAACATCAAAGCAGTCATACAAATAATTTACAACACGAACAAGGAACTGCATGACATGGACTTTATTCAGGAGAAGGTCATATGTATAATAGGTCAGATCAAATAAGGGCAACAGGTGGTATAGACTCTATGGCGCTGTCTTGTCTTAATGTAGGGATGGGTGGGCGGCCAAGTAAGGTGATAGTTATTGTCGGTCCGGCATCTGGAGGCATTGTGTTGAGACCAGGATCTGGCGACCCATCGCTGATCGGAAGTGACGTCAGAGCTCTCGCATGGCAAGATTAAGTTCCGGGGAGGTCTAGCAGGGGGCGCGTTAGGCATCGGATCGGACCCAGGTGGTGCCACCACAGGTGCAGCCCCTCGTTCACCTGCAAATTACCCATATTGACGAACCAACATGAACAATGTAATAACATAATTATATTTATATGTAAGGTGGCTGCCACCAGAGCATGTGAAGAGTTCAGGTGCAAGACCACGTAGACGCCAAGCCAAAAATGTAGTTTAAATAAAAATACTTTACCTGAAAATAATTTAATTCTTACTAATTCCACTTGTCATATGATCACATGGAGCAATGAATACAAGTCTATAACAATATTAACTTGTTGAGGGTTAGATTCCAATGTTTGTCGCCATTTTTGGAATGGCGTTTACGTGGTTTTGCGCCTGAACTCTTCATCTGGTTACACTTTAACATCCCTAGGAAACTGCCAGTGATGGTATCATGAGGTTCTGCAATGGAATGAAGTTTCTGTAATTTTCTGAGATAAATATATTAGGTTGATCGGTAGAATGCACCTCACTTTAATTTGAAATCAGTTTTGAAATAGCGAACTTTTGAGATATTTGAAGTGTAAACATAAAACATTAATTTTGGCAAGCACATGAAAACTCTGACACCATAGGATTTTGCAGAAACACGTTCTATTAAATTGCCTTGATGTTCCATTCTATGGGGTGACAAATATTTGATAAGTGCACCAATATCTACATTATATATTTAGAATCAAACCTAGATAACTGCATTGGTTTTGAAAATTTGATGTTTTCATCACCCAATGCAGCTTAAATTCAGGATAATGTGACTGAGTGGGATATCAGTTCATGGTGCTGGCGGTCTGGTCTTCCAGTGGTGCAGCAATATTAAGTCACCCTGTCTGCACGCTGTCACAAGTCAGGGGAGCGGGATGTAGCTCAGGTGGTAGAGTGTCCACCTGTGAAGGTGTGGGTCATCCAATCGAGCCTGCTCAGTGGACACATTTGCAGTTTTGGGCTATTTTCCATTCCAACCAGTGGTCCACAACTTGTTCATCAAAGGCTTTGGTAATGGTATGTGCTATCCTATATGTGGGAAAGTGCATATAAAAGACCCCTTGCTGCTTATCGGAAAGAGTAGCCTATATGGCGGCAGCCAGTTTCCTCCAAAGAAATATGTCAGAATGCCCATAAATGTTGGACGTCCAAAAGCCAACAATAAAAATCAAGGTGCTCCAGAGGCGTGGTTAAATGAAACAAACTTTCAAGTTGGGACCTGTCCTGATATTACGATATATGTTGCCAGCACATAAACTCCAACAACCAACCAATGGACAGGAAAAGGGCATCTATACAAACACAGTGAGTCTGATATTCTATGCCGTCCACTCTCCACTTCAGTCAGTGTGCCGATGAGACTGCCCTTCTAAATATACCGTCCTTCTCACTCATGGTCGCCTCCTATAGTCTGGAACCGGAAGTGATCTGTGCCCGTCACTGCAAGAGGCGCTCAAGGAATAGACCTTGTTGTCCAGTCCGCTGCGCATGCGTACCTGCCCACGTTACGCCATCTCAATCTCCCCTCTGGCCACCTTTACCCATTAACTGTATATACCTATTAATAGTGCCCATCGGTGTAGCTCCCCCTCCCCGCTCCGCCCCCTTCTGCTAACAATTAACTGACCGGTCTTGATGGCTGGTTGTTGGAGTTTTACATCCTAGCAACATCTAGGGTCCTATTAGGATGAGTACTGACTTGTGATAGTGTGCACTCATGTTGACTTTATAGTGCTGCCCCATTGGGAAATCAGACCACCAGCACAATGACGGATATCCTACTCAGTCACATTATCCTGATTGTATTGCTTAGAAGTGAGGTTTACCTCATTGAACCTTTGTTCTTAGCCACAATTCATGCTCACTTCAGAGACTTAAGCCTCAAGCCTCATATTGGTCAATAACCACTTATTGGTAATATGATAGCAGGTCCAGGGAAAGGAAGACCAATGTAGTAGTCATAGATCTTAGTAACTACCTGTCATATGACACCGATATAAGGTGGACTGCACTACACTGTCTGCCTTTCTACCTACCCATATATATATCCACGTATCAGTCTATGTCCCCCACGCTTCAGTCTATAATCCCCACAGTATATTTGTCCAGATACCAATCAATATACCCATATATCAGTCAATGTCCCAAATATCAATATATATGCCACCCTATCAGTCTATATGCCTATATATCAGTCTATGTCCCAAATATCATTCTAGATGCTTACATATCAGTTTAGATTCCCATATATCAGTCTATACGCCTACATATTAGATTATGTCCCCATATATCAGTCTATATCCCCCCCACTGCAGTATATGGGCCGACATATCATCCTATATGCCCACATATCAATCTACATGCCCAAATATCAGTCCATATGTCCACAATCTAGGTGCTCAAGTATCAGTCTATATGCCTACATATCAGGCTATATGTGCCCAGATATCAGTATATGTTTCCCCATATAGTAGTATCAGCCTAGATGCCCAAATACCAGTCTAGATGCCTACATATAAGTATATATATATGTCCACAATATATGCGCCCAAACATCAGTTTATATGCCTGTAAATCAGTCTATGTGACCAGATATCAGTCTATATGCCCACATATCAGTCTACATGCCCCATACCAGTCTAGATGCCCACATATCATATATATGGCCACAATCTATGTGCCCAAACATCAGTATATATGCCTGTAAATCAGTCTATGTGACCAGATATCAGTATATATGCCCACATATCAGTCTATATGCCCAAATACCAGTCTAGATGTCAGTATATCTGGCCACAATCTATGTGCCCAAATATCAGTATATATGCCCAAATATCAGTATGTATGCTCACATATAACTCGGCTTGCAGAAGGACAATGGATAATAGCTTTGTTTACCACACATGGTCGGGAGCTTTGCAAATGTCCAGGATTTACCCAACAAATAAAACATGTCTTGCTGCGTGGTTGGATGCAAGAACCGACCCTCTAGAAACCCGGACCTCACATTTTACAGGATACCCCATTTTGTCAGAACAGGGGGATATTGTGGCTAAAATGTATCGACCGTGTAAACTGGCATGCCAAACAAATAAAAAATGCTAGCCTTTGCAGTGCACATTTCATATCAGGTAATTAATGTGTGATTTAATTCCTTACATAGAATAAATGAAGCAGCTTTTTAAAAAGAAGTGAAATCTGACCAGCTGTATATAATATAGCCATGATCACACAGTGATACCGTACATATTAAGATGCTATTATGGTCGATATTAGGTGCATTATTCAGGTTGTCATGTCAAGACCTGAGACAAATTGTGTCAAAGCTGAAAGAATACAGGTGAACTAGGGGTCACATTTGCTCGCATGACCACTAGTTGATGTGTCCACTTGTTACCAGCTGGGATGGTATCATAGAATTTTAAGTTTTTCCTTAGCATGCTTATATAATAATGGTATTTGCCTACACAATCTGCTGTAGTTCATGTATGTGTATAAGCTATGAACTTTATACTAGTTATTTGTTTCATTTGAATAGGTGCAGCTTCTGAACACTTCAACAGCCCAGACTTTACTCCTTCAGTTTTCAACTGCAAGAAGGCAACAACAACACAGGAAAAGCACAAACTGAACAGGTATTACCATAATTTGAGTGCTCAAGATATGATATACAAATATTGCAGTAATTGATTAAATACTAGGAAGCTTCTTCAACATTGTTAATAGTTTTTCTGGCCTGAGGGCCTAGCTTATATTATAATTGATAAATGCAGTGTATTGCATGCGATCATATTAGTGTGATTTATCGGTAGAGATCACAAAACATGTTCACCATTCTGTTTTTGGTTATTAGACATACCCCAATAACAATTTTCAATTTATTTATGAGATACCAGCCGAAGCAAGTGCGTGATGCTGCAAAATACTCCACGTCAACAGTACCGAAGGCCAAGCCAGCAAGGCGGAAACTTGCATTAGAAGAAATTGCAGAGCCCTCAGGGCTAAAGACATGTATCACCACTGAAGGAAAATCAATCTGTGTAATTAACCGTGGAAGTATGGCATGGAAGAACAAGTCTTCTGCCTTTGCCATACATTCTGCTAGGAAATCAACATCTTTGTTGATACGATTGATGATGAGTCCATTGGTCGTCAAGATAACATAGTCCCTGAACTCCAAGTTGCTGACATACATTTGTAGCTGCACTTGGTAGTAGTAGGGATGCTTCACTTTCAAATTCCACAAACTGTCTAGGCAAAAGCGAGGGTCATCAGTAGAACCCTGTAGCCCATCTGTGTACTTATAAGGGCACTTCAGTTCCAGTACACCAGTACCACAACAGCTGCAGGAAAACACTCCATCAGGAGAGACACCGAGGAATGGAGCCTCTTGCTTGACATACAGGCGACAAGTTCTGACCTGAAAGTCATTGTGCTGCAGGCACATAGCAGCGGCATACATCTCACGTGCTTGACCTTCATTTTCACGACCCTATTTAACAGCAGGAACATTCAGCTCGTTATCATCATACCGCATGATCTTGTTAGTCAAACTTGACAGCGAAGTTTCCTTTGCTGTACACACTTTGTGCAAAATAGACCCTGTGATCCTTCGGATGTGATGCACATGCCATATTTGGCAGTTCCCTTGCTCTCGTGTCACAATTTCTAATTCACGAAGGTTATCTGCAGTTACCTCCTTCAGCATGTCACCATATACACAGTTACATGTCAACTGCATGCCTTGAGTAGAAAGGGTCTTTGCTGAAGGGTCATGCAAGAAGATAATGGCTGTGGAATGCCTGTGTCACCACACTCAGATGCTGTGTCGGTCTCACTCTCAATACCTTCAGGGTTCTCGGCGTGGAAGCTGGTCAGCAGCGCATCCTCAGGGAATATCTCTGCCAGCCTTACTAGATCTGCCTCTGTTGCAACTGGAAACAATTTAAATGTGAGACATGAGGGTAACAAAATAATTTAGAAATAATTGTTAAACTGTTAAAAATTAATTTTTGTATCAGAATTTGTTTGCTGTTAAATAAAATGACAATGTTTTGTAGTTAAATATAGTGTGATAGGCCATTCTGTAATAAATATAACTATTCAAATTTGTGTGTTTGTTTGTTGTTGTTTTACATCCTAGCAACATGTACGGTCATATCAGGATGGATTTATTCAAAATCTAATCAGGTCCTGAATGTGTCTCAAACCTTAAAGTTATACAGACACACAAATTTCAGCATTACATTTTCATTGGACATTCACATATAAAATTCAAGACTTGCTTACCTCTAACATTTTTGTGTGGAATTCTAACACTGTGGGACATTTCTGGTAGCTCTGACTGTTGCCGTTTTGGTTTTCAGAAGTTTATGTCCTCCAAGCGAGCAGGTTTGACATTTTCTTCTGGACATGTCTCTCCACAAACATGCATTGGACATCACTGCCTCTCCTTCAGTCTTCCCCATTCTCACAGCCAACTCCACTTGACACGTCACTGCCACTGCATGACTACAGCATGATACCAGTCTATAAGATATAAAAGAAAATAAATGAATAGATGTAACAACAATTATTTCTCATTTTGGCAGTATGTATGATTTCTGCCTACAAAAGTATAATTTAAGTTATATAGACCTAAATAGATTTTTTTTTTAAAGAAGAATCATGACTACTGTTTGTATGTGTAACGTTACTTCCTATTGTTTTGCTTGAAGATTGTTGAATTGTGGTTAAACAATTGATTTTAATCAAGAGCCCTCCCCCCTAATAATGAACTGTGAGGAAATCTGTACAGGGAAGTTATATTCTTCCCAATTTTGAGTTGTGGATGTAACACAATAGAGTGGACACCAACAAATGTAGGCAACTTCACCTTCACTTGTTTCCATAAAGCTTTGTAGGACAATTATATTACTAGACATGGCACTAGAAAATAGCCTTACACATGAAACAATAGGAACTGTTTTTTTACTGAGGCTCTGGTATTCCCAGGATATATATATCAATCAATCAATGGGTGCCGTCTTCTCGAAGAAGGTTGGCTGCAATGGACCTCCATCCCTTCCTGTCATTCGTTCCTCTCACGCATTCCGCATAGCTCATTGCTGTCCACTCAGTGATGTTGTCCATCCATGTTGTTCTCCTTCTCCCTCTTGGTCTTTTCCCTTCTATCTTCCCTTCCAGTATTCTTCTCTGTGATTCCTGGTGTCGTATCATGTGGCCAAAGTATTTAATTTGTCTGTTTTTGATCGTTTGTATTATCTGTCTCTTTATTTTCATTCTTGTTAGGACCTCCACGTTGCTTATCATTGCTGTCCTTTCTGCATCTTTAGAAATGTTGTTTTGGCAATGTTTATTCTCTGTTTAATCTCTCTCTCACATCCGCCATCACTAGTTATTAAATGGCCCAGATACACAAATGGCTCTAGCTGCTCCAAGATTACACCATTAACTTTTATCTCGGCTCTTGGTTTGTATTCCTTTCTGCTGACAACCCTGGATTTTGTCTTCTTTACATTCATTTTGAGGCCACATCTCTCACTTTTTTCTTTTACTTCATCCACTATATCTTGTAGTCGATTTTACGTTAAGGCTAGCAGTGCTGTATCGTCCGCGTATCTTGTATTATTGATATTTCCACCTCCAACATTTATTCCTATGATGTCATCTATTTCTCTGAAAATCATTTCCGTATAAATGTTGAAAAGACTAGGTGATAGAACACATCCTTGTCGCACTCCACTTCTGGTGTCAATGAGTCTCCAATTCTTACAGCAGCATACTGTTCCCAGTAGAGGTTGGCCACAAGCCGAACGTCCTTACCGTCTAGACCAATTTTTTGTAGAGCTTCTATGAGATTCTTATGATGTACTTTGTCAAATGCTTTAGCGTAGTCTATATAACATATGTATATATCCTTATCTACTTCTAGGTGTCTCTCAATTATTGTTCTCATGTTAAAAATGGCTTCCCTTGTTCCACTGTTTGGTCTGAATCCAAATTGCTCTTCTGATACCTCTCGATTAATTTTGTTTTTAATCCTTTCTAGTGGTATTTTGAGTAAAGCTTTAATAACATGGCTCATGAGGCTTATTGTTCTGAAATCCGAGCATTCCACCGCTTTTGGTTTCTTAGGAAGGGCAATAAATATAGATTTTCTTAAGTCTGATGGAATATATCCGGTGTTATATATGTCATTAAAAAGAGCAGTTTTCCTTGTGATGCTAGCTCCCTCCAAAGCTCTTAACATTTCAGAAGAGATATCGTCTGTATATGGACATATATATATATATATATGCATGCAAAATGAACATATATTTCATATGGGAGTGCCCTTTTATTATTTCACTGACTAACAGGTAATATTTTATGCAAAATAAAGGTCTAGTAGGCTGTAGAAAGGTACACATTCTCCATGTAACATATTCATGCCTTTAAAACACCAATTTTTGGAATGAACATGTTGGCCTTTTTTTACTATGTCACATTATGCCTTAATTTGTTCACAAAGTTCTACCCCTCCAAAATGTAAGAATACCAATTCCATAAAGAAAATAAATCCTCTACTCTTTCAATAATTGTTTTTGATCATTACATAGTGGGAAATACATTGGCCACATTTATCATGAAACAACCGATATATGATATATATATATACCTACAATGTATAATATTATTACAGATTTAATATAATAAAGATAAATAATTAATATACTTACCCAGCCATACATGTACAGTTAGCTGTCAAAATCTAAGCGTCCTTCTTGTGCACATACACCCAGGCCTGGTACATGTCAGTTTTGTGCCCTTGTCGCTGGCTTGGTAGCACCTCAGCTTTCAGTACACAAAAGTCGGAATTGTTGCTGACATCATGGTATTGTACAGGCTGTATGTGGCCACAAAGTACATAGTTATAGGCATCTAATGACTTGTAGGCCTTTAAGTTTTCTTTCGTGTACACACTCGGAGTGTTTATTAAATATAAATAAATATCCGGCCAGTCTAAACCTGGCCACTTCTTGCAGTCACGAATCCACTCTTTCTCATCTAATGTGTATGGGTCGGGCAGCTGCTCACCTGTAGTAAGTGTAAGTTTCTTTAAGTAGCACACACGATCCTCAGGTGAAAGGCTGTGTGGGTAATTTATAGCTTTACTACCTTTGGACTTAGATTGCTTTAATTGTTGCCATGATTACGGTGGATCGGATGTGTAACGTGAGGACTCATACACATCCAGTTTGGTGTAGTTTGTAAACATGGAAACCGGAAGTAGCCTCGTGTAGGGCCCTGTACGGCGTGAGCAATCTTCATACAGAAGAAGTGAAATATCTCTAAAACTGCACCACCTAGAAACAAACCGTTTGGCACACAAAGAGATAACATATTCAAAGAACAGATTATATTAAATTAATACGTTTAGTGTTCTTTATTTCTATTAATTTTGAATATAATTGAAGTTGTGCACTGTGCATATCGGAAAACTCAATGGCTGTGCGCATTGGTCTTGTAGCCAATGCCCCCGTGGGGAACCGGGGTAGAATAGTTCCCTTGCACCCCCTTGCAGATCGTAAAAGGCGACAAATGGGGCAACTCGTTTGCCGTGAGTTGCAACTCGTGTCGGTGGAGGAAGGGATCCTGGTGCTTGAGGACGGTGAGCAGCAATTGCTCTCACCGATCCAACACCACACTTTGGCCCCGACTTCACCTAGACAAGTGGTTGGATTGGCCCAGTCCAATCAATCGGCTGGTCATGCCTTGCCCTAGGATAGTAATCAAATTCATCAAAACACAACAGATCAAACCTACTGTGGAAAAATGGTTATTGCACAACCTGTGAACTAAAGCTATTCCTAGAAGTCGGTGGCTCATGGGTCAATCAAGTAATGATTGCAGATTTTTTTGCCTCATTATTTGAGTATACCGTCCTTGCATCCCTGGTGTGCATCTGACGGATACCGCAGCTCTGCACATCCCATTGTAGGACTCCGTGGTGGGTGGGGACCAAGGACGACGAAAAATGAGTAAATAAATATGGCAAATAACTACCCCCCAAAAAAGAAAAGACAAATGGCTGACAACTCGGACTCCGAAAATGACGATCCCATTATAGAAAAAAATTGGCCGCGATTCATTGTGATCGCTTTCACTGACTCGGCTGCCAAGCCCTCTTGCTTTGCCATTGATAAAGGCATCAAGGGGATAGCGGGCACCATCAAAAAGGTCATATGAATGAAGTCTGGTGATTTTCTGGTTGAGTGCGCAAAGAAGGCCCAAGCCGACAACCTGCAGCGTGCAAGCACGTTGGCAGGTGTCGGCATAAGGGCCTCTCCTCACCGTACCCTCAACTTTAGTAGAGGAGTTATCCGAACTAGAGATCTAAGTGAGGTCGGTGAGGATGAGATCGCACTTGAGCTGAAACCACAAGGTGTACAAAACGTTCGAAGGATAACCATACGGAAAGAAGGTAAGGAAATTAAAACAAACACCTACATCCTCACGTTTAGTACACCAGTGCCGCCCCAGAAACTTAAAGTTGGTTACCTCAGTGTTGGCGTGGATGCTTTTATCCCGAATCCTCTTCGCTGTTTCAAATGCCAAAAGTACGGACACGGAAAGGATAATTGCAAACACGAGGTAACCTGCTTCCGATGTGGCCAGACGGGTCATGACAACACTGATCGTCAGAACCAGGCAAAATGTGCCAATTGCCTGGGCCCCCATATGGCCGTGTCGAGGGATTGTCCTGTTTGGATGAAAGAGAAATATATCCAGCGGGTTAAAACTGAAAACCGGATAAGCTACCCGGAGGCTCGGAAGCAGGTGGAGGGGCTTACCCCTTCACCACTTGCCAAGAGCTATGCCGCGGTGGCAAAGCCCGTTACCAGGACAATCGATTGCCAGACGGATTTGACATGGCTGTCGGGAGAGAGGCCCATGGCCCACTCACCGACCCAGTGTAAAGCCAATTGAAAAAAAATCAGAAATGAAGTCTGCCTCTGTTCAGACAGAGACGGCTTCAAGTTCTACACACAAAAAAATTGAAAAAGGAAAAAAAGAAGTAACAAAGAAAAGCGCTTTAGTGCGCGAAGGACCACTATCGGGCCGTATGCCCAAGGGGGCAGCATCCCCCATCCCCACCGGAAATCAGTTTTCTGCATTGCAGGATATTGATATGGCCGAGGTTCCCCCGAGCCGCGGCCGTAGCGTGTCCCCCAAGGTGAAACTTGTGGGATGTGTCCCTGTCACGCCGCCAAAATGACAGGCACACATATAATACAATGGAACTGCCAAGGTTTTAGAGCAAACTTCAATGAAGTGCGATTGCTTTGTGAGAGGCTTGACCCTCTTGCCCTTTGCTTACAAGAAACCTATATAAAGACTACTGATCAGATTTCTTTAAAACACTACAATATGTATCACTCTTATGCACCGGATGGGGAACAAGCCACTGGTGGCTCATCCATTCTGGTGCGTGAAGATATGATACACACCCCTATCACCTCAAATACAACTTTTCAAGCAATAGCCATTCAAATTAGTCTAGATAAAACCATTACAATATGCTCCATATATATCCCCCCTAACTCCATATTTTCAACACAAGATTTAGAAACTTTAGCTGATCAGTTGCCTTCCCCCTACATTTTAATGGGGGACTTCAATGCACACAACCCCATGTGGGGTGGTGCAAACACAAACAGCAAGGGCAGGGGAGTTGAGAACTTCCTGAGCAATCATGCTTTAAGCTTTCTGAATGATGGGTCCCATACTTATGTTCATCCTGGGTATGGGACCTGCTCTGCAATCGACCTCACTATTTTGCAACCGGGTCTCCTGCTGGACTTCTCATGGAGAGTCTGGAACAACCTTTGTGGAAGTGACCATTTCCCTATCGTGATTACGACTAAGGGACCAGCTCGGAACCGGAAGGAACCGAGCTGGCGGCTGAGCAAAGCTGACTGGTCACTGTTCCAGTCACTCGCCCGTGAGAGGTTCACGGGAGTAGCCCGAAATGATCCTGTTGCAATGAAAACTTTCACAGAGATCTTGGGGTCGATTGCAGAGGAAACCATTCCTAAGACCTTGGCATTTCCAAAACATATAACAAATCCTTGGTTTAATGTAACTTGTAAGAACGCTATCAATGAGCGGAAAAAGGCGCAACGTTTGTTCTTCCGGCGGCCTACCGGTGAGAACCACGTTCGTTTTAAAATTCTAAGGGCTCGGGCTCACCGAATTATTAGGGAGGCGAGGAGGCTGTGTTGAAGACAATATGTCTCCAGCATAACCACTCGCACCCCACTTTCTAAAGTATGGACCATGATCCGGAAAATAAAACAAAAATATGCTGGCTCATCGGTCCAACACCTAAAACACAATAATATTCTTTTAACTTCCGTAACTGACATAGCCAACCTTCTTGCCAGTACTTTCTCCCAGAACTCATCTGTGCAAAACTGCCTTCCGGCCTTTGAACAGATGAAGTTGCGCCTGGAAAGCTAACCTATGAATTTCAAATCTAATAACACTGAGCACTACAATAGTTTTTTCACAATAGATGAATTAAAGCACGCTTTAAATAGATCGCACGACACTGCAATAGGTCCAGACAAAATACACTACCAATTTTTAAAACACCTCCCACCAGCACCAATAGAACTGCTTCTGCACCTTTTTAATAATATTTGGCGCACAGGAGACATCCCAACCTCCTGGCAAGAGGCCATCATTATTCCCATCCCCAAACCTGGGAAAGACCATAGTGAGCCCTGGAACTACCGCCCGATAGCGCTTACAAGTTGCATTTGTAAAACTTTCGAACAAATGATTAACGATCGCCTCGTCTGGATCCTGGAGTCGGAGCACCATCTGACCGACTTCCAGTGTGGTTTCAGGCGGGGGAGGAGTACCCTCGACCACTTGGTCCGATTGGAGTCATTCGTTCGAAATGCCTTCATAAACAGAGAACATGTCCTGTCCGTATTTTTCGACCTTGAAAAGGCGTATGACACGACATGGAAGTACGGCATCCTGAAGGATGTGTTCAATATGGGATTTAGAGGGCGCTTGCCCATTTTCATTTCTAAATTTGTATCAAACCGGAACTTTAGACTTTGGGTCAAGGCTACCATCTCTGATCCTTTTGATCAGGAGATGGGTGTACCTCAGGGTAGCATTCTATCTGTTAGCCTTTTTGGCATTAAAATTAACAATATAGTCAAATCCATTAAGAGTACTGTATCCTGCAGTCTCTATGTAGATGACTTTTTAATATGTTATAAAGGTAAAAATATGAACACTATAGAACGGCAGCTCCAATTAAATATAAATAGCCTTTCCTCATGGGCAATGGAAAATGGTTTTAGATTCTCCAAATCAAAAACCGTTTGCATGCACTTTTGTCTTTTACGGACTTTGCACCATGAACCTAATTTAACAATTGGAAATGATCCAATAAAAGTTGTCAAAGAGAACAAGTTTTTAGGAGTCATCTTTGACAACAAATTATCTGTTATCCCTCATATTAAGTATTTAAAGTCCAGGTGCCTTAAGGGACTGGACATTTTAAAAGTTCTAGCCCACACACAGTGGGGAGCAGATAGCACTGTTCTGCTCCAATTATATAGAACTTTAATACGTTCAAAGCTGGACTATGGCTGTATTGTTTATGGTTCAGCCAGGAAATCATACATATCACAGTTAGACACTATACACCATCAAGGCCTTCGGCTGGCCCTGGGGGTGTTTAGAACCTCGCCCGTCCAGAGCCTTTATGTCGAAGGCCGAGAGCCTTCCCTTAAGAGTAGAACTGTCTATGCAATATGCGATAAAATTAAAAGGAAATATTTTAAATCCTGCATATAACTACATTTTTATGCCACCATATGAACGCCTCTATGAATCAAGGCCAACATACATAAAGCCGTTAGGCCTCAGAATAAAGCCTCATTTGGAGGCCCTGAGGGCAAATATACATAACATAGCACCCTCATAATATTCAGATGTTCCTCCCTGGCAGCTGAGGAAACCAAATATCATCCTCCAGCTGGCCATGTCGAAGAAAAGTCAAACGCACCCACTTTCATATCATGAAAGCTTTATCGATGTGCGAAGTGCTTTTAGCGCCCACCTAGCCGTTTACACGGATGGGTCAAAGACAGACAACAGAGTCTCTGCGGCAGCAATCGTCCACGGACGTGAATTAGGTACGCGTATTCCAGATCAGAGTTCTATCTTTACTGCTGAGGCACGAGCACTCCTACTCGCGTTAGAGTGCATAGCACTCCTACTCGCGTTAGAGTGCATCGAAACCTCAGCCAGTCATAAATTCATCATTTTCACTGACTCTTTTTCCTGCCTTCAGGCTTTAAACAATAGGAAACTGGACCACCCAATACTACTTAAAGTACTCATTAAACTAAACTCTCTTTCAATAGCAAAATTTGACATTCACCTATGTTGGGTGCCTAGTCATGTGGGTATCCCAGGAAATGAGAGAGCAGATCAAGCGGCCACTCGAGCCCTGACTGCTCCTTTGGAACACTGTCATATTCCCCACTCTGATCTGAAACCTACCATTCAAAAATACATTTGGAACCTATGGCAGATCGAATGGGATGAACACCCAGACAACAAACTCCATAGAATTACCCCCTGGAAGGGCGACACGACCAGGTTGTTTTAACAAGATGCCATATTGGCCACTCGTGGCTAACACACGTTTTTCTGCTCAAGGGGGAGCCTCCCCCTGAATGTATTGGATGTCAGTCCCCACTGACATTAAAACACATTTTATTAAACTGTGTGGATTTCATGGCCCTGTGCCAACAATTTTACACTGCAAACAACATGCATGACCTTTTTACTAAAGTAAAACAAGAAAACATTTTAGCCTTTTTGAGGGCAGCTGGTTTGTACCAACTCATAGGTTTTTAAACAAATTTCATCAGTGCATAATACTATCATTTAGACTTTTATTTAGCTATATGATTGTGAGTTTACAAAATTCATGAGTGTCCATTGACACAAAATTGATTGTATGCTTTTACATGTAAAAGCGATGGTTTGAACAAAAACAAACATTTCTCGCCGTGAATATGGCCTATGCTGCCGACACGGCGTAAAGCAACCACCAATCAATCAATCAATCAATGTAGCCAATGTGCGTGCGCATACACAATGTTTATCAACATTGAAATAGGTCTATGCGTCAGCCTGTCAGCCTATATAGGTCAGTAGAAGTATACAGCCGAATAAGATTGGTGGTAGCTTTACATCGTGCCGGCAACAATATATTCACGGTGGAAACGATGGTGTATATATATATATATGTATATAATATATGAGACTGTCTCAAAAGGTGCTAAGCAATATGGGACAAAGCTTTGTGCATTGTAACGATCAACATACTATCTACTTATGCATTTACTCAGGATAAACTGATTTGTTTTTTACATGGTGTTTCATAATCCCAATAGAATACATATTGATTTGAAGCAAATGACCTTGTGTTTTCAGTGTAAATGTTTCTGTGCTGTTTTCTGTCAATTGTTACAATGGACAAACAAACGAAGAGATATCACATTTTGAGAGAGGCTCATATATATATATATATATATCGATATATATATAATATATAATATATATATATATATATATGAGTATTACTCAATATGTGTATATAGTAGTGTCTATATATATATCAGTTTATACCATGTTTTGCTACGTCAGCCTAGGTCAGACCGCACCAGCCCCCACGAGCCCCCACCAGGCCCCACCAGCCCCAACCAGCCCCCACCAGGCCCCACCAACCCCCAACAGGTCTTCCTTCCTACTCCTTCACTAACATCCACCCCACTAATGTTGACGATAATATCCACACAACGTAGATAACAAAATGTAAGTCTCGATTACTCCAGCACAGTTCAATTAAAAGTGTCTCAGCAGTACCAAATGTATGAAAGAGCAAACTAGGGTGAAATGCCTATATTATTAATGGAGGATAAAGAGATAAGGAGTCCTTAGAATTTGATGGAACAAAATATAAAATAATATGTGTGCGATACGAACCTAATGCATAAAACATAACCCTAAATAAGGGATCATAGAGCTTTACTAGGACTAGGTTGAGAGTTGGTTCCTATCGATTATGTATATCATTTTATCTATATTCAGTTGTTATTTCTTACTCTACGAAAGCTGATCTGTCTTTGGTGTGGTCCATTTATACTCTCTCCTCTGGTAGGCCTACGTAGCTTCTGGTATTCGGAAAAGGATGAAAGAATCTTTATGAACATGTGTATTCCAAATGTTGCTGTTCACTCAGGAAGAATCGAAGTTGCAACCCAGCACGCCGCGTCGCAGCTTCAGCTTGCATACCGGAAGTTGAAGTTTGTGCCACTCCCAGCACTCTCTTTCCCCAGTGACTGTCTGCTTTTAAACTCACATTACACCTATAACCAAATGCCCCTGATGATCGCACTTGGTAAGATTATGGACATCCATTCACTTCTAAAGCGCATGTCACACCTTACCGGATTGAGTACCGGACACAACCGGACAAAGAATTTTCTAGTCCGTTGGTGTCTGGTATCAAAATGTACCGAAATGTGTCGAAATGTTGCAAAGGCACCCGGACGAAATGGATGCTAAACGGACAAGGAACGTACATTAATGAATAGCCACCGGACGATAACCGGACAATAACCAGGCGACAACCAAATGTCAAACAGACGGACCAAACATTAACGAATAGCCACCAGGCGATAACCGGACGACAACCAAATGTCAAACGGACGGACCAAACATAAATGAATAGCCACCGGATTGTCACGGACGCGCAAAAAAAACCCGACAGACGGAATTCCCCCAACACCGTCCACGGACTCTGCAGGAAGCAAACCAGAGAGGTAACAGATGGGTACCAGACATGTACCAGACAAAACGGACAAAACAGACTTAAAACGGGCACCAACCATACACGTCAGTCCGGCGCTGTACGGTACAAGTTTTGTGCATGTTCAAAACTTGCCATCATACACACCGGACACCACTGGACAGATAATGAACATGCCGGATGCCAACCATATATAAACCGAACATTGCCGTATTTCACCGGACAGTGTCCGGTTTCTGTCCAGTTCCTCAATCCGGTGAGGTCTGACTGAGCCTTAATGTAGATTACAATGAAATTGTCCTAACAAATATTTAGAAAAAATATAGATAAAATACCACTTAGTGTACATGTATATTCATCACCTCCCTTGCCTTCCAGCTGAAGCTGCGACCTAGCATGGTTGGTCGCATCTTCAGTCCTTCCCGAGGAACCAGCGGAATACGCATAACGAGGCTATTATTTTCTAAGTACTGTGGGGGGGCTCCAATGGCTGCTGGGTAATTTATTGCCCATAATCGCGTTATGCCCTGCGTGATATTCCTGGTGGGATGGTGATGAGTGGAAATCATGAAGAAACCCGGTTTGTGAAAGGAACTGAAATGTTCAGAGCCAGTCACGGTAGCCGAATCGGTAGAGCGCAGGCCTGCCGCGCGGGAGATCGAGAGTTGGAGTCCCGGTCGAGTCAAGCCAATGACTTACAGAATTGATACTTGTCGCTGACTAGCTTGGCGCTCAGCATAAACAGCATAGGGAAAGGACTGGTTAGGTCGGTGTCAGGATTTGTTTTTTAATTGAGGCTGTATTTATACTGTCCATAGCATATAAGCCCGGGTACCCAGACTTGTTTTCAATGCTGGCCAGTTGTAGTGTTGGTGTTATCTTACCACACAGTAGCTGTTGATAAGTTATTTGATTGCCTGCATTTCAGTAGGAGATATGGTAGCAGATAATGTGACTGAGTGGGATACTGGGTCATGGTGCAGGCAGTATAATTTCCTAATGGGACAGTACTCATGCCATTTTGGGGTTAATATTAATTCTCACAGATTTCACTGATTTCATGACATGATTATGGAGCAATGAAGACAAAAGTAGGAATGCAAATAAAAATACTGTTTGAAGGTATAATTCCAATGTTTATCTCCATTTTTGAATTGGCGTTTACGGGGTTTTGTGCCTGAACTCTTCATTTATATTACACACACTGGCTGCTCGAACCACCATATCCGGAGCTGTTTTTTTGCTCAAATGTAGGCAGGGTTTGTCATTCACCCTTACTGTGGATATGAGTGAATATATACATATGGTTGGTTGGTTGGTTGTTGGAGTTTTACGTCCTGGCAACATCAAAGGTCATATCAAGACAAGTATATATATAGATAGGTATTTATGAGTATGCAGGTATCCAGGTATTGCAATACCTCAGGGAGTTTGACGCCCCTGCCCTGCAGAGTTGTAAAACACTGCCTTGTGGTACAGGTTCTTGACAGAACCGAAGGCTAAGGGAGCAAACACTAAACAGAAAACCATGTCACTGTGGCAGCATCAAGGGCGGTTGATGTATGGAACTCCCAACATCTCCCGACCATCCACGGCAGAGACAAATAGTTTTGCGCCTCTCTGGACATGTTCTTGCCGGTGTGAAACCTCGAATTGCTCCCCAAGAGAGTGCCGCTGGTAACTTGCAAAAGCCAGCAGCACTTCAACACTTTTGCAGGCAGCTTTCATGAAATGTTTTTTTTAACAGCAGAGAGCTAATGGAGAGCGGCAGTCAAGTAATGAAAGCAGTCTTTGTCGCATCGCGACCGACAGCATGATGATGATGATGATGATGAGGGATTCATCTATTTGGGAATAATTCCTGAAGTGGCCGCTCGTCTTCGTGGCGCCACCAAAAGTATGGTACAAACAATCAAGACAACACCAATAAAACCCTGGATAAGAGTGAATCTTGTTTTTATATAGGCATGCAGCTATTGAGGAGTAGTTCCTTAAATGGGCGCTCATCTTCATCGCGCCACCATCAGTATAGTATAGAACATGAAGACAACACAAACAAAACTCTGGATAAGAGTGAATCTTTTTAAAATTTATTTTATGGGTATGCGGCTATCGGGGAATAGTTCCTAAAATGGCCACCCGACTTCATGGCGCCATCTTCACTATGGTACAAAACATGAAGACGACACAAAGAAAACACTGGATAAGAGTGAATCGTATATCGTATATGTGGATGTATGCATCTATTGGGGAATAGTTCCTGAAATGACCGCTCGTCTTTATGGCGCCACCATCAGGATAATACAGAACTAAAGCCGTGTTCACACGGGGAATGTAAATCGATTCGTAGAAAGCGACTTGCCTAGTTCGACGCACATTTCCCGTGTGAACGGACGTCTGAGGCGGATTAGGGCTAATTCGATTCACGTGATCGATTGTAAACACTAAGCATAGAGACGACACCAACAAGCGACTCATTGTGTGACGTGATGTGACGTACGTCGGGGATATCACTACTGCTAATGCGCAGAGAGAAGCAGCTCATTGCCACTACTGAAGGTTTATAATGAGTCTGCCAACTAATTATCTCTTCTGTACATGGGCTGCACATTAATTAAAGCGGAGAGGAGCCTGTCTGATTGGTGAAGGCGAAACGAAACTGGCATTGCGCAGACATGACAGGCGCGATCGGACAAGAAAATGGACACTAATGAAATAATCAACTCTTTTTTAAATTTCTTAATTTTTATTTTTTTTATTGAGGCTGTATTTATACTGTCCATACCATATAATCCCGGGTACCCAAGCTTGTTTTCAATGCTGGCCAGTTGTAGTGTTGGTGTTATCTTACCACACAGTAGCTGCTGATAAGTAATTTGATTGCCTGCATTTCAGTAGCATATAGATAGGTGGTTGGTATGGTTAGTAGCCTATGTTAGTTTTTTTCCATTTTCTTGGCATATATGTATTTTATTTTGTTCTACTCTTATGAATCGCTAGAGCATGGTGCTCGTGTGCGGGAGATCGGGAGTTTGGTTCCCAGTCGAGTCAAACCGATGACTTATAAAATCGATACTTGTCGTTTCCTAGCCTGGCATTCGGCATAAATAGGATATGGCAAGGACTGGTTGGATCAGGATAATGTGACTGAGTGGGATATCGGGTATATGGTGGCCTGGTCTCCCATTGGGGAAGCAATTATAAAGTCACCATGATTGCGCACTGTAACAAGTCGGTACCTGTGCTGATATTCTCTTAGCTGTCGCCAGGACGTAAAACTCCGATGTGGCGACAGTCATGAAAATAACTCAATTCTTTGTACCATATTACATGCATGAGCCTCAACTGAACTGCGTCTTATCCAAGAGTTGCGACCGGGTGATATTTTGAACTGGTGGAAGTGTCGAACTGAAAGGACTCGGTGTGGGTGTGGGGTGGAGGGGAGAGGGGTTGGAGCGGACAGCAGGTGGGTGAGAGAGGAGGTGGAGGGGAGATGAGGTGGAGGGGAGAGGAGGTGGAGGGGAGAGGAGGTGGAGCGGAAAGCAGGTGGATGGGAGAGGGTGTGGAGGGGAGAGGAGGTGGAGGGAAGAGGGTGTGGAGCGCAGAGCAGGTGGATGGGAGAGGGTGTGGAGGGTAGAGGAGGTGGAGGGGAGAGGATGTGGAGGGGAGAGGGTGTGGAGGGGAGAGGAGGTGGAGGGGAGAGGGTGTGGAGGGGAGAGGAGGTGGAGCGGAGAGCAGGTGGAGGGGAGAGGGTGTGGAGGGGAGAGCAGGTGGATGGGTGAGAGGGTGATGGGGAGATATATTTGAATTGAAAATAGGCTAAACTACTTTTGACATGCAAACGTATACGGGACAAGATAGGCTTCAGCAGAAATTGGTTATATTAAAGTTGCATAGTCCGATGGTTTTGAGTTTCTGTAATTCTTCTGAGATAAATATCTTAGATCAATCACTAGTATCAACTTTACATTAGCTTAAAGTTACTTTTATTTTAAATGATAAACGTTTGAGATATTTGAAGTGCAAACAAGGAAAATTAGTTTTGGCAAGCTTGCCAAAACTCTGGCACCATAGAGCTCTACAGTAACATGTTATATTAAATTGACTCAGTATTCCCTTCTAGGCACAATCAAATGCTCAATGCAGTATCTAAGTTAGATATGTAAAAATCAAATCTAGATAATTGTTTTGGTTTTGAAAATGTAATATTTCATCGGACTATTAAAGTGACTTAATTTCCGCTATATGCAGCACACACACATATATGTGTTTATATTTATATATATATATATGTTTATATATATATATATATTTATATATATATATATAATGTATATATATATGGGCAATGAACACACCACTCTCCAACGCGGGTGTCTAGGATGAAATCTAGTATTTTGCTTTAGAAAATGTCACACTTGAATGTGATTATTCAGCTTTAAATGAATTCATGGTTATCATGCGCTATTTTCGCCGTTGAAAGGTAATCATTGGACCATATCTCATCATTACCTGATTTAGAATTCATAATTTGTTTAAATTGCTCGCGATTTGCCTCCGGACAAAACCGACGCATTCCATCAAGCACGCTATGCGGCGACAAGGGCTTGGCTTATTTTATATCTAAGACAAGACAGATGTATCCGATTTCCTCTAGCGACAGTCGTCTTGGAGAAGCAGGTGGTGCGTGATTGATACGGTTGCTAGGATTTATTCATCGTGTGTTTTACTAATACCACAGTCACACGATGCTTGCGACCACTTTGCGACAACACTATAAAAGAGTTTGTCGCAAAATGATCGGAAGTGGTCGCAAGATGGTCGCCAGTGGTCGCAAAACGGTTGCAACTGATCGCAAAATGGTCATGAATGGTCGGCGACCTCTGGCGACCATATTTGTCACAATGATGTTGCGCTGCTGCACCAAAATCCTCCATGCGACCAAAATGGTTGCTGACAATTTGCATAGCTTGGAAACCAGTCGGCGATCGGCGATCGGCGACCAGTCGACGACCGGGCGACGACCAGTCGACGCACTATGAGCCGATATCCCACTCAGTAACATTATCCTGACACTGAGCTAACCAGTCCTTGCTCTATCC
Organism: Branchipolynoe longqiensis; assembly: GCA_030323885.1. NCBI lineage: Eukaryota > Metazoa > Annelida > Polychaeta > Phyllodocida > Polynoidae > Branchipolynoe > Branchipolynoe longqiensis. The sequence continues at coordinate 30,729,536 of CM059188.1, forward strand.
TATTATTGCCGAGTGCCTGGCTAGGCAGCGACAAGTATCAATTTTATAGGTCATTGGTTTGACTCGACCAGGAACCAAACTCCAAATCTCCCGCACGCGAGGCCCGCGCTGTACCGATTAGGCCTCCGCACCTGGTAGTTATTAATAAAGATAGGGCAAGGATCATTGGAAAGCGGAAGACAATTGTCTGTCACTGAAATTTCCCCTGCTTAGTCAACTAATTTAGACAAATATAATGGTGAGTAAAAGCCAAAATACGGTCTATTCTTATACCCCTGTCACACTACGACGTAACGAGCCAACGTGAGCCTAACGTGATGATTTTTCGTCATTACGTTGCCGTACGTTGGGTTACGTTATGATGACGTCATAATGACGTTAGAGTGACGTCGAGCTACGTCATGTTACGTCGTGTTACGTCGGCGCGCGTCAAGGTTTTGAACCTGTTCAAAACTTTCGACGTATCTCGACGTGAAGCCGTTACGTCGGGATGACGTGACAATGACGTTAGGTAGACGTTCCGCGATCGTTATAGCGGTAAATGACGTTAGAGTCCGTTATGTCACGTCAGACCGACGGCCCGGGTGGGAGCAACGTGTGGGCAGCGTTTTGCACGTTACGGTCACGTTACGGTCACGTTACGGTCACGTTACGGTCACGTTACGGTCACGTTACGGTCACGTTACGGTCACGTTACGGTCACGTTACGGTCACGTTACGGTCACGTTACGGTCACGTTACGGTCACGTTACGGTCACGTTACGGTCGCGTTACGGTCACGTTACGTCCACGTCACACCCGTTACGGCGACGTTACGCTCACGTTACACTAACGCCCGGTCACGTCGCCAATTACCCCTCCCCCCTAACGTTGTCACGTTACAGCTACGGTCACGACGTACACCGACGTTACTTTCACGTTACGCTCACGTCCACAATTTGCATATTACGCCCATAACGTCGACGTAATATCATTATTTTCACGTTCTGCCTACGCTGACGTAGTCACGTCGTAGTGTGACAGGGCCATAATAGCCGATGATTTGAAGTTTCTGTCATTTTCTGAGATAAATATATTAAGTTGATCATCATAATCTATCTTACTTTAGTTTAGAATAACTTTTATTTTGAGATATTTTAAATGCAAACATGCTAAATTAAGTTTGTCAGGCATGCCAACAGATTGAAACCATAGGGTTCTTCAGTAACAGGTTCTATTAAATTGACGTGGGATTCCTTTCTATGATGCAACACATGCTTAATGAGTGCATTGTTCATGTTGCGGTGGCAACATGGGTAATTGGGCGCGTGGGAGGGAATCGCCTGCCTCAACCTTGGACTCTGTGGCAGCCGACACTGGCGCCACCTACATTCTTCCCCCGTAACTCCATTCACCGCCACTGCCACCTGGCGGTTCGGGCCTGCACTGCTGATTGAGCGCCGAGTAGCGAACCTGCCACGTGGTTACTGCAAAGCTCTTCTTCTTTTCTTTCACAAAACATTTTCATATTCAAAACACTGATCTAGATTTTTTTGTTTTTTTTTGTTGGTCCATTAGTTGTTTAAGCATGGGAAATTTCAGTCATAGACGACTGGTCTTCCTCATTCCACTGCTTTTACCGACCCAAGGGATTTTTGACCTCCCACACTACATAGACATGGTATGAGAGCAACAGTCCTTTGCGGTGGAAATCCAAATTGGCAGAGCTGGGGGCACAGGGAATCGAACCGCTGACCCTCAGATTAGGAGTCTGACCTAGAAAAAAGTCAGACACTCTAATCACTCCGCCACAGAGAACACCAATTTGATTGTACATATCAAACTACAACAATAGTGTACTTAGCAATCAGTTTGCAATATGGAAAGGAATAATACTGAGGCAATTTAATAGAAGCAGTTATTACAGAAGCCTATTGTCTCAAAGCTTTGTACTTCAAATATATAAAAAATTAGCCATTTGAAATAAAAGTGACATCAAACTAAAGTAAAGTAGATTATTACAATCAACATAACGCTTTTATCTCAGAAAATGAAAGAAACTCAAAGCCATCAGACTATGCAACTTTAACTTGACAGAAGCAAGACTTGCGATTGTTGGTGTATGTGTGTAAGTCATGCTATGCTCTGAGAAGTTGTGCAACACCAACGTAGTGTCCGTAGGCAGCACTTGTTGGGGTATGTTGCGACAAGTGACTATCTGTGTCACTCTTTATATACATCATCATCATCATCATCATGCTGTTGGTTGCAATGCGACAAAGACTGCTTTCATTACTTGACTGGCGCTCTCCGTTTAGCTCTCTGCTGTGAGAGTGATGTCGATGAGTCGGTCTTAATGTCTCTCAGCTTCAGGTTTATCTTGATGGTATACATTTCATGAAAGCTGCCTGCAAAAGTGTTGAAGTGCTGCTGGCTTTTGCAAGTTACCAGCGGCACTCTCTCGGGGAGCAAATAGAGGTTTCACACCGGCAAGAACATGTCAAGACAGGCGCAAAACTATTTGTCCCTGCAGTGGCTGGTCGGGAGATGTTGGGAGTTCCATACATCAACCGCCCTTAATGCTGCCACAGTGACATGGTTTTCTGTTTAGGGTTTGCTCCCTTAGCCTTCGGTTCTGTCAAGAACCTGTACCACAAGACAGTGGTTTACAACTCTGCAGGGCAGGGGCGTCAAACTCCCTGAGGTATTGCTATACCTGCATACCCACTTCCGACGTAGCAGCCAAAAATCACTTACGTTAGCGTACGTTTGCATGATGTGTCATAATGTGAAAGCCCCTTTAGATCACACTGATTGTGGTTCATGTATGCAGGCCTGGTTATTTATCCCACTAATTCCCATATAAAGGTGTGTGTATGCATGGCATTGGACCTGAGCGGCGCCTTTAATAATAAACTGCCCTCGTTGCCTCCAACACCCCACAAACCCACGGGGCTCAGCATTATTAGCATAGGACACGGATTGGTTGGCTCACTGTCAGGATAATGGGACTGAGTGGAATATCAGGTCATGGTGCTGGCGGTCTGGTCTTCCAGTGGGGCAGCACTATAAAGTTGCCATGAGTGCGCACTGTCACAATTCGGTACCCGTCCTGATATGAACTTAGATGTTTCTAGGACGTACACACAAAAAAGAAAGAACCAAAAAAAGAACGTTACCTGGTGGTGGAATTGGGACCCTTTAATTAGAATTCGGCGTCCCCACGTTTCGAGTTGTTGGTGAGTAATTCCTCCCAGATCTCTCCTCTCCCTTCACCTTTTCAGCCTGCCTCTGGGAGCTTCCAGTGTTCTCAGCAAGATGCTGACTGGCACCAATTGAAATGAACCCACTGCATCTTCCCTAGCCTCGGCCCAGGTCCGTGTCCGAGTCACACAGCCTTTCCACACCAGCCCCATATATAAATAACTGAACTGCACCTCAAGGGGGCAGGTGATATGTCACAGCCCACCAACTGGACAGCTCAGGGCGGGACAACCGGAAATATAAAAGCCAGATAACATATCCAACAACAATATAAATCAAATCAAATTCAAACAAACATAACTCTGTACAGGCCTATGGACATGTAAATAAAAGAGGCTAGTATATAATTAAGTAGAAAAAAGCAGAAAACTCTTCCTAAGAAAACCCCAAAACACTAACATAGAACCTTAAGAAAACAACTAACATAGTAATAAATATAGAACAAAAATACAATGCCAAGAGGGCCCCCACAAAAAACTAACATAGACTACTACACATACCAACAGACTATCTATCTGCTACTGAAATGCAGACAATCAAATAACTTTTCAGCAGCTACTGCTTGGTAAGACAACACCAAAACTACAGCTGGCCAGCATTGAACACAAGCCTGGGTACCCGGGCTTACATGCTATGGACAGTATAAATACAGCCTCAATAAAAAAAAAATAAAAAAAAATAAAAATTAACACCCGGCATGATTTAAATGTTTGTCTGTCAGAGGTTTACATCCTGGCTACATCTGAGGTCATAACATCAAGTGCGCCGACTTGTGATGGTGCGCACTCATGGTAACTTTATACTGCTGCCCTATTGGGAGACCAACCCACCGGTGCCATGACCCAATATCCCACTCAGTCACATTATCCTGATACTGAAATACCTATTCCTTGCCCTATCCTAGTAATACCAAGTTCCAGGCTAGGTAGCGACAATTATCAATTGTGTAAATCATTAGGTTGACTCAGAGTATATAATAGTATGTCGGTCTAGTGTCATTCAATTGTGGTTGATCAGCTAAGTTAGATTTTACCCACCCACCTTTAGATGTATGATTTTAGTGGTGGGAGAGTGTTACTGTTAGCATAGGCGGAGTGCTAATCTATTTATAGATGATTCTCCTTCGAACACCAGTGGTCATGTGACCAAGCCTACCGTCCCTGCTAAGGTGGTGTATTTTTGCATAGTCTACAACACATGCTACTGGGTCAGTTTAGTTGCACCTTATGAAGGTGCACCCATAGGAATAAAGTTTGTATCGACAATCTGATCCTGTGGTTTTTTTCTTTCGGTTCCGAGATTCGACTAGAGAGAAACAACCTCATCACAAAAGTATGCTTCAGATTTGAACTTGCCATGATAAGATGTCATCAAGCAATATACACTTAAGTATATTCTGATATCAGTTTATAGAATACTATATATAGGTTGCCATGCATTTAAATTATTATCCTCTTTGAGAATCTGTTATCGACAACATTTATCTATTTACTAAATGATGCTATGTAGCTCCAGAATGGTAGGAAGTGTGGGTTCGAATCCAGCTTTTCCCATTGTCATCACCGCTATGACACTGGTTTCCCTAATTTGGATCTCATTGATGCTATTTGCATAGGTGTATATAAACCTATAGAATATGAGTGTGGATAATATCGTATATATATATATATTTATATATATATATGTGTTTGTATAAATGTCCACCTTTATAGAAGTATTATGCTAAGAAGTCAGAGGCTTCCTGGCTTGAATGTTGGGGATTCTGGAATGTTCTGTGCAACGCGGGTTAGAGCAACTTGGTGCACAGTTGTCTGTGGAGACAGGTAAGCGAAGGTAGCCGGTCAGCTGGTCCTTCCTGTCCCACTACCGGTTGGTCACTTCTGCCTGATTTTTTCTTTTAAATAAAGAGAGTGGGGTCTTAGAGGCCAGCCAGAGGATATTACTCACTCCAAATTGTATGTGTGTATTGTTATTATTACTACTATAGCGCAGATAATATATATATATAATTGAAATTGCATAATGCAGCAAAAACAGAGGTGCTCTTATATTTCTGTACTAAATTGCACTACCTTCACAGGCAAGGAACCACATATACACATATGTGTTGATAGGGTGTGATTTCATCAGGGAGCCTAGGTAGTGTAATGGTTAGCACACTAGCTACAGAATGGTAAGAAATGTGGGTTCGAAAACCTTCTTTTCCCATTCTCATCACCCCTATGACACTGGTTTCCGTAACCTCGAACCCATGCATGATATGTGCTGTATGATCTTTGAAGCTACCATGTGTAAGTGGGTCATTCTCTAAAACTGGGCCCTAAAGTGTGACATGGAAACCAAAATTGAAAACCTTCCAAATAATAGCAAAAATCCTTCCAAATAATAGCCTAATCCAATGTCCTATGAAGGTATGCTTGTTGTGCATATGTCAGTGTTGAAAAAAATGAATTTCACTTTTTGAATTAGATCTTATACAAATTGAGCAATACATTAATATCACTCGTGTAACATGAACATCAAAGACACACCCAGAATCTCATTTTAACGTATACAACGTAGTCAAACAAAATTTTCTTGATTACTGTTAAGCAGACAAGGTTATGACTTACAAGAAAAAGTTGAAAAATAAGTTGAAAAAAGTTTGGCTACATGTATGGTGTATATCTGTAAATTTTCACATTTTCACTCTAGCGCAAAATCATACAATTATAATTTTGATATCTTTTGTGGGATAAATTCAAAACATGTAGAATTGCTAACATACCTAATAGACAGAGGCTGCAATACTTGTTTGACTTGTTATCAATAAAACAAAGACTTAATTATCAGCATCGTAACGTGGATACCAAATATGTGGTGCCCAGTTTTGGAGAATAACCCAAGTGCATTGTCTACATGTCCTTAATTCTAAACATTAAACAACTGATATACATACACCCTTTAAAAGACTTACAATTCTAAGGGGACACATATAGTACTAGTAAACCTCTCAGACGAGGAGCCACATTGTAATCTATGGGCTACTCACTTTAAAAGGTGGTCGTGAGATCTTTATAAATGGAAGTGAGCTTTAATGAAATGCAAGTTAAATATATATAAAATACCATTAAATACCAGAGGGTGTAGAATAGGAAATGGTGTGGTGTATCTGAGTCCTATAGTTGCCTGTCTATAATAGTGAAGAGGCTACAGTGGGTATAGCACAGAATAGAGGCTGGACACAAAAGTACCTTTTGTCACATGAAAGGCCCAGTTGGTGACTGCCTGGCTCTCCCAGACCTTTAATCTCTCCAATACTCCTACAGGCATGTCACTGAAGGTACATGATGTTATTGAAGGTACATGATATTATTGAAGGCACATGATATTATTGAAGGTACATGATGTCATTGATCCATGGCACATTATTATTTTACTCTTTATGGCAGCCATCTTGAGATTCCAGGACAGTACAGATGGGTGCAGCTCAGGCGCACCGTGCATTCCCATATCCCAGCTACTACCAGGTCATGGCAGCTTGACCAGACACATCTATCATATCCAATGAACTCCATACAAATTCAATCCGGATCCAAAACACATTAAACATTAAATCCCAAACATGACTGTCTCCCACCCTATCAGTCTGGGTTCAGCAATGATTTACACATTCTTCTATCTATTAAATAAAACAAATGGGCACTTTAAATGGAATCTATTTTATAATGTAACTATGTGTAGAAAGTCAAACTATTTTACATGGGCAGGTAGGCGTGGATATGTAGTTTAATGGTTAGAATGCTAACCCCGGAATGGCAAGAAGTGTGGATTCAAATCTTGCTCTAAGCCCAATACATCCCATTTTCATCAACCCTTAAGACATTCCTTATGTGTGTTTGTGTGTTTCTTTTGTTTTACTCAGAATAACTCAAGAGTCAATTGCTGTTCATGTGTGTACTCAGATAACACCAGTAACCGTTAAAGCAGGAAATACCAGACGGGGTGGCCGAATGAGTTGAGCGTCCGTCTCCCGTGTTGGTAGATCGTGGGATTCGAACCCACGTGTTCGAAGCCTGGTCGAGTCAAACCAATGACTGAAAAATGTGAATACTTGTTGCTTCCTAGCCAGGTGCTTGTAATTATTAGGATAAAGCAAGGACTGGTTGACTCAGTGTCAGGATAATGTGACTGAGTGGGAAATCAGGTCATGGTGCTGGTGGCCTGGTCTCCCAGTTGGGCAACACCATAAAATCACCATGAGTGTGCACTGTCACAAGTCGGTTCCCATCCTGATATGAGCTTAGATGTTGCCAGTATGTAAAGCTCCAACAACCAACCAACTTAAGCAGGGAAATGTGTTTGTCAGTCTTAATAGGAAACCGTCGTGATATGACCATATATGTTCCTAGGACGTTAAACCCCAACTAATAATTCAACTTACAGTACAACCCTGTTAAACCAAACTTGAAGGGACCCTAGAAATATGTTTGGATTAACCCATCATTGGTTTAACCGAGCTTTGGCTTTGACTTTGACTTGGCTTTGTTAAAAACGTGGGTGCATTATGAATTACTATTGCACATCTAATATATAAACAACTCACACAACGCCTGGGTATGCAGATGTAGAAGGATCATTGCAGTTGCTTGCATAAGCGGCTAATTGCATAATCACCCCCATGAAGGTTTGGTGAGCTAACACTTATCCAAACAAGCATGGTATAAGATGAGGTGGGCTCTCAGATGACCATATAACCACATGAATTTTTGGTTTAACCATACCTGAAGTGGCCTAGGACCGACAATTTTGTTTGGATTAACCGATAGTTTGGATTAACCAATTTTGCTTTAATCAACTTTTTTATATGAGAAATGGTAGTATTTTGCCGGGCCACCAAAAAAAGTTTGGATTAACCGATCGTTTGGTTTAACCGAGCTTGGGTTAACGTGGCTGCACATTGCTCCCAACTCATCTGTGCTGCATGCACACACTGGTCACTGGCGAGTCTGACCTGCATCTGCCTAGTCACCTGGTTGCCACAGCAATGTGATCACGCCCAGGGTTAGCCAGAAGTCCCAAAAGGCATTACTGCGTCGAGGGAACATGATGGCTCCTTATCACCTCTTTGCTAGACACAGATGTGTGGTGCCAGTCTGGCCGAAAAGCAAAGTCAGACTTGGTTTTCTTAATGCTGTTTTTTTTGTTGGCGCACGCCTATAATGACACTACCGATTCTAAAGGACACTAACCTTTGGTACCTTAGATTGATCGCTTGATTGCTGACGGTTTAACACCGTTTCAACAGCAAGGCCCATATTCCTGGTGAAACATTTGTGGTATTTACTCCGTCAGTTTTGTTAATCACATTTATATGCCTACGTTGAAATTTACGCAGAAATCCGAAATGGCCAGACTCTGTCAAATGACAGGAAAAGTGATCAACGATTCAATTTTGAAGTGATTAAATGTGTGTCAATATTCAACCAATCTTAACTCACAAAACTTAGCTAAAATTACAGGAGGCTACGCAGTTCAGTTGCTCTTAGAAATTCTAAAAAAAATGTGTTCATGCTTTACATTGGTAAAGAACTCTTGCAAACATTTCTTATGCAGCACTACCATTGCTCCTTGCTTACCAAGGGTTAATAGTCATTAACCATAGGAGTCCAAATTATGATGCCAATTTGAGTTGGAATGTGGGCGTATCATGCGATATGGACTCCTGACGAGATGAATCTAGTTGTACCTAGCCCATTTCCCTTACTGATTAAGTCAATGATCTGCCTGCAAGGCTGCCCACTTTAATGGGGAGTGTCCAGCATTATGCAGACAAATCGCTGTTACTGAGGAAACACATTGTCATTCGACCTTAGCAACCACCCATTTAAAATTGCCAAGTCCGATGGTTTTGAGTTTCGGTCATTTTCTGAGAAAAATATATTATTTTGATGGCTATAATCTATCTTACATTAGTCTCAAGCAGCTTTTGTTTTAAATCGCTAACTTTAGAGATATTTGAAGTTCAAGCAAGCCACATTAGTTTTGGCAAGCATGCCAAAACTCGGACACCATAAGCTTCAGCAGTGACATATTCTATTAAATTGACTCGCCATTCCCATCTATGTGGCAACATATGCTTTAATAAGTGCATTAGTATCTATGTAAGATAAAATGTAGATACATGTTTTGGTTTTGAAAAGTTTATGCTTTTCTCGGACTATGCATCTTTTAAGTAGACAGCTGAGGAATAAGCATCTACAAATACTTTACAACGCACCGATAGACTACATCACGGTTCCAGCGGCGCGATGCCTTGTGGGATGCATCAGAGCAAAACAACCCCCCCAGAAGCACATGGCACAAGCTAATACACTGGGTGCAGCTATGAAATGTGCTAGTTTCAGCTCATATCAGCTCTTGTTTGAAACATAGAATACCAACTAAAAAAATATATATAATAAATTAAGATATTAATCTTTTATCCAGCATTGCATTTACATCAATATAATCAGCACATCTTATGCCATGTGCATTTAGATTTAGAAAATTCTAGGCACTCAGACTAGTGTTAGAGCCATAGCTAGAGTACTCAATGCATTGTCAATGGCAGTGAGCAATCTCCATACAGAAAAAGTAAAATATTGATAAAACTACACCACCTAGAGACAAACCGCTTGGAACACATATAGAAAACATGTTTACCAAAAAGATTATATTAAATTAACAAGGTTAGGGTTTTGGATTTCTATTAATTTTGAATAAAACTGACGTTCTTCAATGTGCGTATCGCCAAACTGAATGGCCGTATGTCTTTGCTTTGCTCCCAAGGCCGTTTTCAGCCCATGCGCAGTCGGAACCGTGATGTAGTCTATTGTGAGTTACTTCCGCTGGTTCATTAGGAGGGAGACTGAAGCTGGTACGTGGTGTGTTTACAGGGCCGGAGGTGGGTCAGTTCTGCTTCCAGCTGTATCTTTCACTAATTGCCAGGGCTATTCTTTTATAGTTGCATGGTCCGATGAAAGATATCATTTTCAAAACGAGAAAACATTTGATTCTATATACCGAACTTCGATATTGGTGCATTAACTAGCAGTTTGAGACATCATATATAGAACAGTCAGTGAATTTACTTCCTCATCCCATTGGGCACTTACTTTGAGGAAACCTTTAGTCAGTGAGGTCACAAACCAATTAGGTAAATCTCATGACCTGATTTATGTTGCCCTCTTTCCCAATGCCATATATGCCATTAGTCAGGTTCTAAAACATATGTTGGATGTCTGAGGTCACCCCACCCAATCACCCACAACTGGGTCAGTTGCTTCTCCAATCCCCCAGAACCCCCCCCCCCCACCTCCCCTCCCGAACACACACACACTCGCGGGTCACGAGGGGTGGTGCAGATGACACTTACCAGCTGGATACACCTGACTTGGCTAGTAGAAGATGGTGGGGACCAGACTAACTACAACTTACTAGGTCAAGTCAGATCACGTGATCAGCGCGAGATGGTACTCTCTGTCATAGATACAGGACTTTTGGAAAGCTTGCCGAAATGATTGTGACTTCTTTCAGCTCAAATTGCTCCAAAATTCGTAATTTTTCATCAAAGTTACTCCAGAATTTCGAACTCCCGATATTGTATGATCCTGCTAAGTACTGGTTGTGCTATGCCTACAGTTCAGAGGTTTCAATAGTGACAGTTTCTGCTAAAGTGACTTAGCATTACTTCTATGCAGTAATGACTGTTTAATCATGTCAACAAGTTAATATATCTAAGATTAATGCATATGATCAGATCTTAGCGTTTTTGTTTCGATAATGTATTGATTAGGGGACACAGGGAATATTATCCCTAAATCACACCATCTCTATGTGGTATGGGAGGTTAAAACATCCATTGGGTCAGTAAAAGTGTAGGCTGGGGCTTTCTATTGACCAACTGTCTAATGGTGAAAAGAAGTCTATTCAGACTTATTCATGATAGGCTGTATAAATCTTCAAGAAACAAATAGAAAGGAATGCTGAGTCAATTCACTAGAATATGTTACCAGGTTACTGCTGAAGCCTATGGTATCAGATTTTTGGCATGCCCGTCAAAATTAATTTGCATAATCATGTCAACATATGAAAAATGGAATTAATTAGAATTTAAATTGTGTTTACGACGTTTTGTGCCGGAACTCTTCATACATTTTGTCGACAATATTTTGCCGACCATTATTTTGGTGTATTTAGATTTGCCCCCCCCCCTCACACACTTTACATTCCATACAAAATGCCCGCGCTTGTGAGCGGATTGCCTGACACTCACAGCTCCCGGATGTCCACATTCATTGCTACTAAACAATACCACGGGCATGTACAGGACAATATTAGTGCAAGTTTCTGAATTGAGAACAACACATTTTAACAAAGCCCATCCTACAAATGAATTGCAGTGTGTATCATCGGATGAACCTGAACATTTGTCAGTTTGCTGTTAGCGCCAGTCAGCATGTAGCTATGAAGGGGTTTTCCCCCCCTACCATCCACCCCAATGGGCCCCCCTCCCATGGCACCTCCCGTAACCATCATGAACACACCATCAACACACCGAACATCCCACACAACTATCAATCTGTTTAAATACATTGAACTTTACATAAGACAACCCACAACGATTGAGTTGCCCCGAGTATACATCTTCTACTCGGTGCTGCTCCCCATTTTTGCATGAACCACAGTGACTGGTGCTGTACATTATACAGCAGGAGCCACTCCCTTAATTCTAGAGGATCGGTGTTGTGACTAATACAGCACTGACCAAACTTAGATTATTTAGAATGTCAATTCCAATAGTAAGATGGCTGGAAGAGCAGTGCTCCGGCACTGACAAATGTCATATTCAGATGAATAAATACTTTACCAAAAAAAAGAAAAAGAAAAAAAAGTTGGGTTCTTTGATGGTGAACACGTAGAAGTGTCAGTGTGGAAGGAAGCCATGGAATAGGGTATGAGCAGGTCCGAGCTACATAGGGCAGCATATGAAATGTCACCTGGTCGAGGGCGCCTAATTAACAGAGGTGTTATGTGGGTGTGTGGGTGTGTGGGTGTGTGGGTTTGTGGGTGTGTGGATGTGTGTGTGTGTGTGGGTGTGTGGTGGATGTGTGTGTGTGTGGGTGTGTGGGTGTGTGGGTGTGTGGGTGTGTGGGTGTGGGGGTTGTGTGGGTGTGTGGGTGTGTTGATGGGTGTGTGTGTGGGTGTGTGGGTGGGTGGGTGTGTGGGTGTGTTGGTGTGTGGGTGTGTGGGTGTGTGGGTGTGTGGGTGCGGGGGTGTGTGGGTGTGTGGGTGTGTGAGTGGTGGGCGGGTTTGATATTTGATGTTTGATGTTTGATGTTTGATATTTGGTGGTTGGTGTTTGGTGTTTGATGTTCGATGTGTGATGTTTGATGCTTAATGTTTAGTGTTTGATGTTTAATGTGTGATGTTTGGTGTTTGATGTTTGATGTGTGATGTTTGATGTTTGATGTTTGGTGTTGATGTTTGATGTGTGATGTTTGATGTTTAATGTTTGGTGTTTGATGTTTAATGTGTGATGTTTGGTGTTTGATGTTTGATGTGTGATGTTTGATGTTTGGTGTTTGATGTTTTGTGTTTGATGTTTTGTGTTCGGTGTTTGAGGTTTGAGGTTTGATGCTTGATGTTTGATGTTTGATGATTGATGTTAGATGTTAGATGTTAGATGTTTGAGGCTTGAGGTTTAATGCTTTATGTTTGATGTTTGATGATTGATGTTTGATGTTTGGCCTTGAATGCTTGGTGGAGTTTTACATCCTGGCACACATCTATGGTAATACCATGTTGGGTACTGACTTGTGACAGTGCACACTTATCGTGAATTCATACTGCTATTCCACTAGGATTTCAGGCTGCCGACAACATAACCAGATATCCCACTCAGTCACATTGTCGATGTTGATTTCAACATGGGTAATTTAACCCGAAAGAAAAAGTACATACTTAATATGGAGGTGACTACTGGCGCCATCTATAATGTCTTTCTTAACTAATAATGCTCCGACTGTGGCGCCGCGCCATCTTCCGTAAATTGGCATAATGAGATGCGACCCAGTTTCATTATAGACACTTCGACCAGAGCATTTCGATCGACTGGACGTGTTCTCTCCTTTGGATTTGCCGTCCCACCCACCCGAACTACAAGTGACATTCAGAGGGCTACGCGCCTGAAATCCTCGAAATCTTAATAAATCAAACATCTCATGGCTTAAATGTAACAACGAAATAGTAAGAATAAATGCCACTTTATACTGTACTTGTCTTGCATTGATTGAATTATCCTGACACTGATCTAACCAGTCCTTGTCCTATCCAAACAATACCTAATGCCAAACTGGTTGGCGATAAGTATCAACTTTGTAAGTTATTGGTTTGACTCGATCGGGAATCAACCTTCCGATCTTCTGCACGGGAAGCCTGCGCTCTACCAATTCAGCCACCACTTCCGGTATGGGAAGCAGGAGACGGGGGTGGGAGGGGTGGTCATTGTTGTTGGGGGAAACATGCGATGTGGTTTTGAAGAAGCAGCAGACGATAGTAGGGGGTTTCATTGGACGAGGCATCAGCCGTCACCACAAAATGGCCATCAACTGCCACACAAAAACAACACTAAACAATCATCAAATAGATACAGAGTAGTACCGGTCTACATCCAAACCAATGCTGTTACCACATCCCGTATTTCCATCGGGCAACACTATAAAGTGGCCATGAATGTGTATTGTCCCAAATCGGTACCTGTCCTGATATGACCCTAGACTTTACTAGGATGTAAATCCCCGACAAGCAAATACTTTTATAACAGTCTGAAGGCATTCATATCAGGATGGGTTACTAGTAGTGGTAAGATGCACTGAGAGGGATTTTATAGGTATGCCCCATTGAGAAACAGTGTTGCTGCCGACAACATGACACGATATCCCACTCAGCCACATTATCATGATGTTGAGCCGATAAATAGTCTTATAATTCCCGAATTTGGGCGGCATTTCAAGGCATGTGACCGAGTGCCTTTGTAAGTGTGTTCTACCCGGACGGTTCAAGTGTACAATTCAAGTGACCATATGTACAATTCAAGTGACTATATGTACAATTCAAGTGACTATGTACAATTCAAGTGACCATATGTACAATTCAAATGACTATCTGTACAATTCAAGTGACGACATATACAATTCAAGTGACTATATGTACAATTCAAGTGACTATATGTACAATTCAAGTGAATTATAGGCATTGTAGCCCAGAACCGGTAGAGCACAGGCTTCCCATGCTGAAGGTTGGAGTTCAAATCCCAGCCGAGTGAAACATATGACTTATAACATGTATACTTATCACTACCTAGTCTGGCACTCGGTATTATTTTATCTATTACGTAAGTGAGAAGACAATGCAATTAATTAGTTTGGTTGAGTAATCTCTAGCTGGACCCTCCTTCAAAGGCCCCCCTCTTCACGAGTGAGACAGATAGTGGGGGAGCAGGCATGCACGTGACCCCCTTGAGTCGGTAGCTCCCCATATTGGGAGCATTGAGCTGGTAACCAAGGCGCTCCATCCCAGTTTAATGAGCAATTGTCAAAGCAAGTAGATACAAAAATAAGAAGTGTACCTACTGGAGTGCATGTCGGCCTCTGGCCCAAAGTACAAAGTTACACAATAATAGGACTCAGTCGTATATCGTATTTTATCAGTCCGGTGGCTCACAGGCACCGTTATATTATAATGATACTTAGTCGCATATCGTCCCGACTGGCCTGCAGACATTAATTAATCCTGTTGCTCATATAGCAACACAAAGGTAAATATATATAGGTTAATAGCAGACAAGCAATGCAGGTGGACTCCATTCCAAATAATATTTGCATAATGAGGTATACAACGTATGAGGTATACAACGGTAGAGTCCGTTCTCGGATCTGTGGCTGTGCACATAGACTATGATGAAAAACAATACAGCCAAAGAGAAAATATGAGAGTAATCTGTAAGAAAGACAGTCCAGCCCTCAGGTTTTTTCTTATATAGTTACATGGCTTCTTGGTAGGATATCATACCACCTCTCTCTCCTACAGGAATCTAGCATTCCTGGTCTCCATCGATACCAGTGGTCTGCCCACCAGCAGTAGCTGTCCGGCAACCACCAACCTTGACCTTTTGAGTGGGGTGACCCCTACCTCAGCAGAAAGGCTAGGCCCTAAGTGCAATTACACTCAGACCTGCCAGCACCACTACGTCTATTTACATTCAACTCAGGTACAAACCAACCCATACATACATACATATACAAACACACTTGGCCAAGCACACCGAATAGTAATAGAACAATTGCATCCCCCCCCTGCCGAATATCGGAATATTTTACAACATTATTAGGATAGGACAAGGACTGGTTAGTGCAGTATCATCTCATCAGTTGAGAGTCTGAAGCCCAGCCATTCTAGGGCATGGGTTGGCGGGACACACTTCGCAGGTGACAGTGTGAGGCCTAGGTCTGCTGCAATGTCGATCATCTCGGTGTACGCCTTGACTGCCGCCTCCTCAGACCTGGCCACGTCCACAAAGTCATCCAAGTAACACAGCACGAAGTGGCCGCGATGGCGGAGGAGGTAGATGACAGCATCTGAGCTGCCTATACACTCTGGCCAGGTCAGTTGGCCAGAGGTAGAATCTGCATCCAAGATGACGAGTTGCCTCATCCGCGAGATCCATGATCCCGGGTAGGGTGTAAGTGAGCGGGGGCGGCTTCGTGAATTAATATCCATTTGTGATGAAGAGAGACTAAACGGTGAACCCGCGACCCGTGTGGAGTAAGAAGTTACCTGGTGATAGAAGCACATCTGTCTCCATAACCATTGATCAATTTCCGGTTAATCATGAGCGTGTAATGCTCACATGCCATATCGCGCATTGCACAATATTCAGACAAATTACCAATATGCTCCTTTCGATGCGCATGCGCAGTCCAATTACAAAGTTACGTCTGGATGACTAGCTATGGCAAATTAGGGCATATATCACACAGCAGCGCCACACTGCACCGCTGGTTACTGGTTTGTGACTGGCATATATATGATACAGTACACTACCGTGGATCGGTAGAGCGCAGGCCTCGCGTGCGGAAGGTCATGAGTTTGATTCACGGTTGAGTGAAACCGATGACTTATAAAATGTATACTTTTCGCATCCTAGCCTGACGCTCGGCATTAATAGGATAAGGAAAGGACTGGCTATCTCAGTGTCAGGATAATGTGACTGAGTGGGATATCGGGTCATGGTGGCATTGGCCTGATTTCCCAGTGGGGCAGCACCGTAAAGGTGTCATGAGTGCGCACTCTCACTAGTGTTCGCAAATGGTCAAAAGCTGTAGTGTGACTGAAGTCTTATGTGTTTAGTTTAACCGGCAATTTGACAAATGCTGACTACCCTTATGTATGGGCCTTTAGCACTGGTATTGTTTGTTGTTGCTATTTTCCTCATGTCTGTGATTAAAAGCTTTACTTATTGTTACTCACGAAGATCCCAATTTGAATAATGGAGGCAGCGGAAGAAGGCACCACCTTTCGATTTATAGTAGAACGATTCAAATGGCCGCCGATCGATGCGCCACCTAGCCTTAAAGACATTCAAATCATGAAAAGAATAACCAAGTCTTCTCACTATGACCTTAAAGCGCCTGTCACACCTTACCGGATTGAGTACCGGACACCACCGGACAAAGAATTTTCTAGTCCGGTGGTGTCCGGTAACAAAATGTATCGAAATGGAGCATAATTGGGTCAAATGCCACCGGACAAAACAAACACAAACGGACAAGCACCGTACATTTACTGGACAAGAACTGGACGAAACGAACACCAATGGACAAGTACCATACATGTACCAGACTAGAACCGGATGAGAACCGGACAAGAACCGGACAAGAACCGGACAAGAGCCGGATGGGCCGACCATCAACCGGACATATACCGGACTGTAACGGACGTGCTGAAAACACACCTATATCCCCTACGACACACACCTATACCTCCAGTACCCGTTACATGCCCAGCACACACCTAAACCCCCACCACACACTTACACGCCCACCACATCCCTAAACCCCCACCACACACCTACACCCCCACCACATCCCTAAACCCCCACCACACACCTACACCCCCACCACATCGCTAAACCCCCACCACACACCTACACCCCCACCACATCCCTAAACGCCAACCACACACCCACACCCCCACCACACACTTACACCCCAACCAGATCCCTAAATCCGCACCACACACCTACACCCAACACATCCCTAAACCGCACCACACACCTACACCCCACCACATCCTAAACCCCACCACACACCTACACCCCCACCACATCCCTAAACCCCCACCACACCCCTACACCTCCACCACACACCTACACCCCTATCACACACCTACACCCCCACCACACACCAGACGAGTAACGGATAGGTACCGGAGATGAACCAGACAAAACGGACAAACCGGACACCAACCGGACAGCAACCGGACACATCAGTGCGGCGGTGTCCGGTAGAAGTTTTGTGCATGTTCAAAACTTGTACCGGACACCGCCGCACACCACCGGACACAGAACGGACACGCCGGATGGGTACCGGACATGAACCAGACATCGCCGTATATCACCGGACAGTGTCCGGTTTCTGTCCGGTTCCCAACTCCGGTAAGGTGTGACTGAGCCTTAACTTTCAGAACGGTAGCATCTATTCTCTACGCTCCTTAACTTTGCCATCCCACCCGCCCCAGCTTTTAAGACTAAATGGGTAGGGTTACGTGTCTCTGAAACATGAGTGATACATACTGACTAACTTTGACATACTGACAAATAAATGCCACCTTATATATACTTGTCTGTCTCGTGCGTTATTAATTATCTTTAATTTACATTATATTTAAGAAAAGGAACTATTTCATAATTTGAGGGCGCGGTGTTACATAATTGTATTTAACAATATCAGTTATGCGTGTAACCATGACACTTAGAATGACTTACCGTCGACATTGTGTCAAGCTGTATGGTGAAGGTGGTACAGTAATTACGAGGCGAACATTAGGACCTGTTTGATAGCGGCATTACCATGGAAGCTTCTGAGTAATGCCAGAATTAATTACTTGATTAAACAAATGCGCCCAACTCAGGACGATCTTGCAGTTTAAAGTTGCATAGTCTGATGATTTTAATTTTCTATAATTTTTGGAGATATTTATATTAGACTGACTTGTGATAACAATATTTGGTAATAGAATCACACCAAACATAGTGTCCCTTCCTTCATTCATAAAGAGAATATAATGAAGAGTTCAGGCGCAAAACCACGTAAACCCCAATCCAAAAATGGAGCTTAAATAATAGATTTTTCCCTGAAAATAATTGTAATTCTCACTAATTTCACTTTTCATATAATCATATATTCATGGAGCAACGAACAAAAAAGTAGGAATATAAAAAAAAGAAGAAATTGTGGGTTTGATTCCAATGTTTATCTCCATGTTTGGATGCACCTTATTGCCCTGTCACACTATGATGCTTCTCTCCAACGCGCGTCGACGTGTGTGATTTTTTGGCGAAACGTCGGGAAACGTCGGGAAATGTCAGGAAACGTCGGGAAACATCAGGAAACATCGGGAAACATTAGGGGGATGTTATGCGAACGTCGGTACACG
The DNA here is from genome assembly GCA_030323885.1 of Branchipolynoe longqiensis. Lineage (NCBI taxonomy): Eukaryota > Metazoa > Annelida > Polychaeta > Phyllodocida > Polynoidae > Branchipolynoe > Branchipolynoe longqiensis. Next base: position 30,748,517 of record CM059188.1, read on the forward strand.
TCAGTACACTATCTTGGACGTTGACAGTCGCCGGAGGACGTCGGCGAGCGTAGCAGGTCGCTAGATGTTTTTAGCATGTCAAAAAAGTGCGACAACCGACAACGCGTGTCAACGCGTGGGTGCCAATATTATGCCGACGTCAGAAGCACATCGACAGCACTGGAAGATCGTTATGCGAACGCTAGGCAGATGCCGTGCATGCGTGAGGGTCGTTCCCACACGTTGTGCCAAACGGTTGCTTTGTTGTTTTACGCCCTAGCTACATCTAAGGTCATATGATGCCATCGCACCAAACCTTTTTTTTTTCCGCATTTTTTTTTCCGCATGCGTCGACACACGTTGGCCGCGTGCTAATAACATGCTACTGACACGCTGCGCCAAAGTCAAATTTCCCCATATTTCCCCTAAAAGTTTAACGTTTCTCAAAGCTTTAATTTTATTATCAATGCTGACGGGTCGCCGGTGAGAAACGTTGTAGTGTGACAGGGCCATTACGTGGTTTTGCATCTGGATTTTGAATGCATAAACTGATGATCTTAAATTCCTATTTTTATTAAACTATCAAATGATCTAATAGTAGATTGGAAACTATGATCTACCTTTCTTTAGTTTCCAGTAAAGGTTTGAAATTGGAGAGATTTGTTGAAGTGTAACAATGTCAACAATAATTGTGTCATGCATGTCAAAATGCTGGATACCATAAGCTTCAGCATTGACATGTGTTATTGACTTTACTTCGAATTCCTTCTATGCAAGAGTACATCTTGAATAAATGCAGATCTTTGAATAGGTTTCTGAGACCAACCATAGACCAATATCTGCGAAAATTAAGGAAAATTAAACATGGAATCAGCAGCAGGATGCGGACCCCTACCTATTCACCAATGCGTGTGGTTCCTCCCTGTTTAGGAGCTCTTCATAGGAAGTCTTGAAGAAAAATAATCTACAATTTCTTTTTCAAATGACAGCAAAACAATAGAACAGGAAATGAACTGGTTATTTGCATACGCTCAGAATGCAGATTGGCTCATTATGCTAGATTGATTGATTGATTGGTGGTTGCTTTACGCCGTGCCGGCAGCATAGGCCGGCACGGCGAGAAATGTTTGTCTTTTGTTCAAACCATCGCTTTTACATGTAAAAGCAGACAATCAATTATGTGCCAATAGACACTCATTAAATTAGAAAGCTCACAATTATATATTTGTGGTCAAGGGAAACAAATTGCCATAGAAAAAGAAAGGTTTTATTAGGAATTGATAGATAGCACACGTGACTCATTATGCAATCACGTGTGCTTTAACACTGGGAGGCGCACTAAACTCGATCCTCCACCACATGTAACTCATCTCAGTTGGTGTGAATTAAAAAGAGATGCAACATGCATTGGCTTTCTAATTATACACTTGGGAGTCGATGACAAATGCCAAGCGACCGGACGCGGTGGGTGAATCGGTAGAGTTCAGGCTTCCCGTGCGGAAGGTCGGAAGTTCGAATCCCGGTCAAATCAAACCAATGACTTACACAATTGATGTGTGGCGCTACCTAGCCTGGTGCTCAGCATTACTAGGATAAGACATGACTGGTTAGCTCAATATCAGGATAATGTGGCTGGGTGGGATATTAGGTCATGGTGCTGGTGGCATGGTGTCCCAGCGGGGCAGCACTATGAAGTAACCATGAGTGTGCACTGTAACAAATCAGTATCCATCCTGTTGTAAAATGGCTAAAGCTCGAATCTGTGGTTGTGTAGGCAAGCTATACTGAAATCAATACAGACAAAGAGAATGGAAGAGTAAAGAGTGTAATGAAGAAGAGAGAGTCAATCCCTCTGGTTTAGTATTTATATGGTTACATTGTAGAGTATCACCATACCCCTTTCCTCCAATGGAAAACAAGCATTCTTGGCCCTACCATTAGGGATCCAGCATTCCTGGTCCCCATGGTTCCCAGTGGTCTGCCCACCTCCACCAAGCTGTATAGCCCTATGGCCACCACCAACCTTGACCTTTGAGTGTGGTAGCAGAGGGGGTAGGCCCTGAGTGCACCCACACCCAGACCTGCCAGCACCACTATGTCTATGTACATCCCACTCAGGCACCACCAGCCTTTAAATATATATATACATACATGCGCCTGGTCACTTACACTGATCAGTAATAGAACATATGCATTCTCCCCTATGCCGTAAATCGGAATATTTTACACTGTTATGATCATAGATGTCACCATTATGTCAAACCAAAACAGGCAAATTATTTCCAAGCAACTGTCTGATGAGTACAATCTGCTGACAGGGCTTTTATTATGTGTTACACTCTTCTTTTCCTTCTGTTAATAATATAACAAATCACTGGTTTTATTAGGCCCATTTTGGGGCGGAAGTCCTGGCAACTTTTAAAGTGGTATTCTTATTTTGAATAAGGTGGTAGTATACTCGTTAGTGAAATAGAATTTGTAAAACTAGTTTCAATTTCCTCTCTAATTGTACTGTCATGGGGTTGATGAAAATGGGAAATATTGCGCCTAGAGCGGGACTCGAACCGATAACTCTTTGCATTCAGGGCCAGTGTGCTAACCATTACACCACCACGTTCCTTGATAAAATAGTATCAATTAGTTATTGAAGAATATGTCTGTGTCAATCAGTGCTTTCTGTGGAGATGCTTAAATCAGGATTCATCGATAAATGAAGTCAGCACAAGTCATAATTAACTTACAAACTAATTATAATAATTTAGATTAATTAATTATATCTGGCATTTAAGCTAGATATAAAAAAGGATAAGCAACATAGTCAATTACTATGATTGATTAAGACATCAAATAATAACATGTTATAGCCAGTCAATCAAACAGGCAACATTGACGGATGCAAAACTTAACCACCTGCATTGTGTGCTAAATTCTGGGATTTAATACATGGGTTTAACCCCAGGCCGAGTCAAACCAATTGTAAAAATATACAGAATTTCAGTTCGGATTTGTATATTTGTATAAAGAGCATTACTATTCTCAGGCGATGGAGTGGGGACTAGGATTATGTAACAGAGAAGCAATGGATGCTCCACTCGCTGTGTGACATAAGCGTCTATGTGGAAAATGTGATAACACATAGCGACCGAGATTGGGATGTGATGTTCATACTTAAGTGACGGTTAATGATTAGTGAAACATCCCCTCCATGCACCAGAAAGAATGGAAGTGGAGAGAAAGGGCATTTTTACTATATGTTTATTGTAACTGTCTGCAACTACCTGTTATCATGGGGCCGATGGGCAAGCACACCCAGCCATCCTGCATACATTATGGACACCACCTGCAGCTGGGGGTTGAGTGACAGCTCCCCCCTATTAGGGCGTCGGCCACCCAGGCTGTAGAGGGTGTCTGATTGCCTGGCTGTGGGAGCCCAGTCACCTGCATTCGTTATACCTGACACGCAGACCCCACTCTAGGCACTCTTGGCTAGGCACTGTTGTCTGAGACTCCACTTTCTACACCCAACCTAGCAACAGCTATTCCAAAGACACTGAGCTGTGTGCAACAACCATTGGACTCAGGTTCAATGGGCTGTAGGCACTGATTCTTATATACACAAGCAAGAGTCATGTGGATATGTGTGGGCAGTTGGTAAGGAGGAGATCGCCGGTAGGTGAACAGGAGTTGATGCCAATAAAGCACAACTTCCTCACTGTCAATCTTGCCTGACTTGTCTTCCTTTCTTCCTTATGAGATTGTGGAGAGTGACACCAGGTGGGAAACTGACAGACAGTTGTCGGAACACACCTGGGGAGAGTTGTGATACTTGGGGCTCAGACAGCCGAGTTCCCGTAATATTATACAATGACGCACAAAGCTGTACTTGTCGCTACCTATCCTGGAATAGGGTATTAGTAAGGTAGGGCAAGGAGCGATGGAATGGGAAGACCATTTGTTCAGCAGTAAACATTCTGCTGTCTAATATACAAATCTAACAAATGAAAAAGAACCTATGGTGAATGCATTGCTGTGCACACATTTGCATTTCTAAGCAACTCCCAGGTCATTCAGACTACACTTGATTGAAGACAACATTTGTGTGTTTCATACCTCGCAGTTATTCACCAAAGAGGGTGCTCAGAAGGAATATAGTCGTACATTGATTAATCAACACACAAGATAGAAGACTGAGGACAATTCGTAAACAGTCATGTTTAATTCATTCCTGCTCCCTTTTTGTGCCCTGAAAACCGATCTCTCGGGTGGAATATTTCATTGTTGTTACTGTAAGATTCAATTCAAAGAAAAAGCCAGCGGTGAAGAGATTGCAATTGAATGAAGACCATCGCGTGAATGGGTCGTCCTTTTAAGCCCCAGTCACACATACCTGGATCAGGGGCCGGACAAGCCCCGGACCGCCATCCTGGGTGGTCTGGGGCGATCCGGGGTGATCCGTGGTTCGTACGTGGCTCGTCTGCGCAGACACCGCCTGATCCGGCCTGATCTGTGGCTCGTCCGGGGGCCGTCTGGGCTCAGCCCTGGATGTTTTAAAATGCTTAAAACATCCGGGGCGGTCCGGGGGATTTTGCGATCCGGGCTCAATCCGGCCTGATCCGGCCTGATCCGGGGGCGGTCTGGGGGTGGTCCGGGTATTTTGGGGGTGGTCCAGGGTGGACCGGGCCTGTCCGGGGGTGGTCCGGGGTCATTTTGAGCCACGGTTTGACCCGGACCATCCCCGGACTATCCAGGACTACCCCCGGCCTAGCCATGGACCACTCGCGGACTGCCCCCGTAAGACCGGCGGTGATCCGGGATAGTCCGGGGGTGATCCGGGATAGTCCGGGGGTGGTCTGGGGCAGTCCAGGGGTGGTCCGGCCTCGTCTGGGGCCGGTCCGGCCCAGTCCGGGGGCAGTCCGGGGGTGGTATGGGGCGGACCGGGGCTCATCCGGGGCTTGTCCAGGAAAGTGTGACTGCAAGGCAAAAATCAACGAAAACAGTGATTTTATCCGTGGCGGTCTGGGACCGTCCGGGCCGTTGGTCCATGGGTGGTCCGGCTCAAAATCCGGGGCTCGTCCGGCTATGTGGGACTGGGGCTTTAGAGACAACCCCTATCCCGGCTCACACTCACAGGCGCCGGAACATTACGCCACCCGGGTGTAAGGGAAGAGGAACCTGGCCTTAGGAGGTAGGAGGAGAGTGGAGGAAGGTGGGAAGAGAGTTGGATGGAAGAGGGAAGGGGTGGAGAAAAGTGGAGACCGGCGCAGGGAGAGGATGGTTAGTTGTTGAGGTTTTACGTCCTGGAAACATATGAGGTCATGTTATGATAGGGAGGGAGAGGAAGACGTGGAGGACTTAGGGGGGGCGTTGTTTAAAGAGCGACAAGAGGAGTGAGAAGAGGGAAGGGAGAGGGAAGAGGTTAGGGCACAGAAACTGCAAGAAAAGGAGTTAGGAGAGGGGTGAAGAGAGGGGAGAAGGGGGAGGAGCTGGGATAGGGCAAGGGAGGGGAGAAGGGGGCGGGAGAGAGGGGGGAACTGGGAAAGGGGATCTGTTTGTTGTTGTTTTACGTCCTAGCAACATCTAAGGTGATATAAGGACGGGTACCGACTTGTGACAGTGCGCACTCATGGTGACTCTATAGTGCTGCCCCACTGGAAGACCAGGCTGCAAGCACCATGACCTGATATCCCACTCAGTCACATTATCCTGACACTGAGCCAACCAGACCTTGCTCTATCCTAATAATGCCGAACGCCAGGCTAGGAAGCAACAAGTATCAATTTTTAAGTCATTGGTTTGACTCGACCAGTGTTCGAACCCACGACCCCACGATCTACCAACACGGGAGACGGACGCTCTAACTCATTCGGCCATCCCGTCTGGGGAAGGGAGAGGAGAGGGGGAAGGGAGAGAGAGGGGGAACTGGGAGAGGAGAAGGGAGAGGACAGGGGGAAGTGAGAGAGAAGAGGAACTGGGAGAGGGGAAGGGAGAGGAGAGGGGGAAGGGAGAGAGAGGGGGAACTCGGAGAGGGGAAGGGAGAGGAGAGGGGGAAGGGGGAGAGAGGGGGAAGGGGGAAGGGGGAGGGGAAGGGAGAGGAGAGGGGGAAGGAAGAGAGAGGGGGAACTGGGGAAGGGAGAGGGAGAGGGAGAGGAGAGGGGGAAGGGAGAGAGAGGGGGAACTGGGAGAGGGGAAGGGAGAGGAGAGGGGGAAGGGAGAGAGCGTGGAAGGGGAGGATAATAGTGTGTAGATAAACAGGTAGAGAAGCCGAGAGAGGGCTTTGGGAAAGAGCAGCGGAGTGGAAGGAGAATCGGGACGAGGGGAGCAGGAGTGAAGTCGGGAGCTGATCTACCTATTTACAATGTAATGTAAATGGCCGGAGGACCAGTGCCCCTGGGCTTAAAACATGTATATTCTGATGAATAAACTGTCTTACCCCCAACAAAGAGGAGAGTGGACAGGATGGGGTACAACAGCGGGAATAAAGGGACAGAGGAGAGAGGAGAGGCCAGAGGGGCGAGGAGAGAGGAGAATGGGAGAGGATCGGGAGAGGAGAAGAGAGGTGAGGAGTGAATGGGAGAAGAGACGAAGTAGAAAAGGGGGAGATATGAAAGGGGAGAGAAGGGAGATGAGAGAGGATGGAGGTGATGCGAGGGCAAAGGAGAGGAGGAGGGGAGGGTTAAGGAGCGGGGAAGGAAGAGATGAGGAGACCGAGAGAGGTGGTGTTCTCTGTGGCAGGGTGGTTAGAGTGTCTGACCTTTTTCTAGGTCGGACTCCTAATCTAAAGGTCGGTGGTTCGATTCCCCATCCCCTCTGCACTTTGGATTTCCACCGCTGTGTATAACTTACAGCGTCATCAAAGGCCAGTTGCTCTCATACCATGTCTGTGGTGTGGGAGGTTAAAAATCCCTTGGGTCGGTAAAAGTGGAGGCTCAGGCTTTCTATCGACAAACTGTTTAATGGTGAAAACAAGTCTATTCAGACTTATCCATGATATGCAGTATAAACTTCAAGAAGGTGAGGAGAGAGGAGTGAGGGGGATCTGCAACATCTAAGGACGGTAACTGGGGAGATGAGCGGAAAAGGGAGATGGATCAGGAGCATGGCGGATGAGAGCGGAGAAGAGAGCAACATATAGAGAAGTGGGAAAGAAGAAAAGGAGGGTGGACAGATAAATAAGGGAGAGGACTGGGAGGAAGAGCTGGCAGATGAGAGTGAAGGGGATGGGGGAACAGTTTAAGGGGGTTAACAAAATGGGTAGAGCAATGGAGAGCGAGTCATATATCAATGTAGATAAAGGATTCACCCGGTACTCGCAGTACACAGGTGAATACCAACCCTATATAAAAACAGTCGAAAATGCGGGTTATAGAATTGAGAGCCTAATTTCACAATCTAAGAAGGGACAATTATTCTTTACATATGTTTTATTGATAGCCCGCTACCTTTGAGTTGAAAAATATAATATAATATCTAGTTTAATAAGATTTAAAAGTGAAATCGACGGCGTTCTGTGGCCGCCATCTTGTCTTTTTGCATTCTCTCCCATTTTACCAACTCTCTTCTGATATATGTAGCCATTTGACCCTGGTGCCAGGCATTCTACTTCTTGTTCCATACTAACGCTATTTTCGCCCATATTTATATAAGGCTGGTCTTCACCCGTGTAATACAAGTACCGGGTGAATCATTTATCTAAGATCAATGAGGAGAGGAACGAGACAAAACTCTAAACTAAATGTATCTGAGCAGCTATGAGCAGCTTAGAGAAGCAGTTGCGAAAAGCAGATGTCAGCAACTGCGAGGTGCTTTCATCTGCAGTACCTCCAACTGAAATAAAACTTGCTTTAAATTTAAATATATTAATCCAGAGCGATATACTTAAGATATTAACTTCTTCTAAAAACTGAAAGAACCTGTTTTATGACTTAGTTCAGTATGGTATTGTCCTACCTAGTAAACCAATTATATTGTGGTGTTCTGCATGATGAGATACTTTCCCTGATTAATAAATAGGTAGTATATTGTTAATGATGAGCAGTGTTGCTATACTGTAAACGCCACGGAGTGTGTACATCAGAAATCGCTCCATAGAGGAAAGAAGTGAGGGTGAGGGGAGGGTCCAGTGGCAATCCAGAGTACAGGATGAAAGCCGAGTTGGACGGGGCAGTCGGCGACCGGTCAAAGTGGTCGGCGACATTCTTGCAACCTTTTGGTTTCCTTGCGACCATTTTGGTCGCAAGGAGGTTTTGGACGCAGAATGTGCAACTTCCTCGTGACCAAATTTGTCATATATACTTATATATATGTGCTCTATAATCTATTATGGGAATATAAACAAGGACACTATCTACCTTCAGTTCCCTATGTAATAGTATATTCACTGTATCCTATCTAACTGACTCTGTGTAGTACAGCATTGGCCACACTGACACCACCTGTGCGGGGCTCTTAGCACTGTATTCTCAGCTGCGTGTGGCCTTTATCACCTATAGTCCCGTCCAGATAGACACAGTTAAGCTATGTATAAAATATACATATTATTCGTTAATGTATGCATAGACCACCAGCTGAATTTAGTATGTATATAAGTACACTGTGGAATAGTATTCTTTTCAGGCGAAAGCCACGTTGTGGGTCAGTAATGTCAAATATGAAAACATAATTTGAGAGTCCCGGATGTACACAGCCACACTCCATCCCTCCATCCTTCCATCCCTCCATCCCTCCATCCCTCCATCCCTCCATCCCTCCATCCCTCCATCCATCCCTCACTCAATCCCTCCATCCCTTCATCGCTCCATCCCTCCATTGTTCCATCGTTCCATCGCTCCATTGCTCCATCCCTCCATACCTCCATCCCTCCATCCCTCCATCCTTCCATCCCTCCATCCCTCCATCCCTCCATCCCTCCATCCTTTCATTATTCCATCGCTCTATCGCTCCATCGCTCCATCGCTCCATCCCTCCATCCCTCCGTCCCTCCATCCCTCCACCCCTCCACCGCTCCATCGCTCCATCGCTCCATCACTCCATCCCTCCATTCCTCCATCCCTACATCCCATCATCCCTCCATGCTTCCATCCCTCCCTCCTTCCATCCCTCCATCGCTCCATCGTTCCATCCCACCATCCCACCATCCCACCATCCCACCATCCCACCATCCCACCATCCCACCATCCCTCCATCCCTCCATCCATCACACACACTTACATGCTAATCCCAGCCCATCCCCTCCCCCACCGCTACCCACACCCACACCCCCACTGCCACTACCACCCCCACCTTGTCTCTAACTTAGCCATCCCTCCAATCTCCCAACAGCCATTCAATATACAAACCTGGTTCCCATCAACTGAACCACTCAGGACTACAATACATGTCCCACCCACACGCCCTCATTCTCACACCCACTTACCCGCTAACCACCACCCCCCCCCACCTGCACCTTGTCTCTAATACCCCTGTCACACTACGACGTAATGAGCCAACATAAGTCTGACGTGCTCACGTTTTGTCATTACGTTGATGTATGTTGGGTTACGTTATGATGACGTCAGAATGACGTTATACTGACGTCGAGCTACATCACTTTATGTTGTGTTACGTCGGCGGAAGTCAAGGTTCTGAACCTGTTCAAAACATTCGACATAACTCAAACGTACGGGTTTACGTTCGCCGTATGTTCTGTACACGTTCGGCGAACATCAATGACGTTAAACAGACATTAGTCAAACACTGCGCACTACATTCCACTATGTTCCACTACGTTCGACCCACATTAAAGCCGGTGGAAACGTCCACGCGCCATAATGGGAACGTCAGGAGAATATCAGGAGAACGTCAGGAGAACGTACGCCGAACGTACGTCCAACGTACGTTCAGCATTTTGCCACCGTGTCATGACATATGTAACATCACGCAACGTAAAGCAACGTAGTTCTGGCGATGGAATAACGTTCATAACATTCCGTGAGCGTCATTATGTTGTCCTCTCTCATTGAATGACGCTATCACTACGCTTTACCGACGTTACGCTCTTGTCAACTACGCTGCATCCATGTTCAACTTGTGCCCAAATTTGCATACTACGCCAAGAAGTTCAACGTTTTTGACGTTCTCCCTATGCTGACGTCGTTACCTTGTAGTGTGACAGGGCCTTTACCTAGCTATCCCTCAATCCACCCAACAGCCTTACAATTCCCATCAACTGAACATCTGAGGACTACATGACATATCCCACCCACTCTCTCTCCTTCTTACACCTACGTACCTGCTAACTACCACCCCCATCACCCCCACCTGCACCTTGTCTCTAACCTAGCTAGCCCTCAATCCACCCAACATCCTTACAGTTCCCGTCAACTGAACATCTCAGGACTACATTACATATCCCACCCACTCTCCCTCATTTCTACACCCACATATCCGCTAGCCCCCACCACCCACCCCCTCTCTCACCCCAAACCCCTGCCCCCGACCCGACCCCAAAACCTTCTCCCCACCCCATCCCACCCCACCACCTTGTCGCTAACCTATCCCAGACCGATGGGTCCATTCGCAATTTCCCACTAAACATTGACCACCATTCATGGTCACCCGTGGCGAGGGCACAGTGTTGCCGTTGTGTTATTCCTTTTTCGCATTGCCTCCGCCCCGGAGACTTCCGCCCTCACTTCCGGTACTGTGTATGCTGAGAAGTCTGCGGGAAGGGACCGGCACACCACGTGACTGTCATGCGTAAGGCCATTTCAGTTATGTTTGCTATGCGCTACGCATTGTTGTGCTCACCCCAATTTCGTGGTGGACACTCGTAGCGAGAAGTGATTGCGAAACAAAAAGGCCGGTGTTTTTTTTTTTAAACGATGTACACCCGGGGGGTGGGGGGGTCCAAGGATGGAATTGCAGAAACATGTAAACATAAAAGAAAATCAGTTTTGAAACAGATTTGGCTGGATGAGAGCTTGATGCTCATTGGATGTCATTTGTAGGTACATATAAACACAAGTCAATCCGAGATACGACAAAGACACTGAATATTTCAAAGTCCAGACTCCAACACTACGTGACAAATGCAAAGACAAAGCGCCTCGATAAAATGAATTTCAAGCCCAATTAAAAGAATAATCTAGTTTTTGATGAGATGGAAGAAGCGCAATTGCAGGACTATTTATTAACTGCTTCTAACCACCATCACAGTCTGATACGTGACAAGGAAGGAAGAGGAGGCAGGGGTGGAGAATGAGGACTTTATTGAGAAGCGCTCAAGGGAAAAATACAGGATAATGACAGGATAATCATACAGGATAATACAGGTCAATCAAGCGTATAAGCGAGATAATTATAGTGAAGGTTATGTAACAACAGGATAAGAGGTGAAGTACAAATAAGAGATAATGTAAAGATAAGGTAAAAAGCTCATAAGGAGGCTAGGGACTAGAGAAAGTCAGGGAGGGGGACCCGACGAGCCCTCCACCAAAATAGAGGAGAGGGCTCGAGGGGCCGCCGAGGGGGCGAGGTGCGGGACATATGCGTGCACCGCCTCAGAGGTCCAGGTGCCCTGGCCATGATGTCTGGGAGGGGGACATCGGCCCGGTGGCATGCCTGGGTGGCGCTGCGCCTGAGGCTATGGAGGGTGTAGGTCTCGGGGGGCCGACATGCCTCGGGCAAGGAGGGCGCCATGGAGAAGGGCGGTGCGGGTCCGAGGGTCGAGAGGGCGACCCAAGGGCATGATGAGCGGGGGCGTCAGGTGGAGCAGGGCACTGCGCGAGGGCTGCAAACCAAGCAGCGACGGGCAGAGGGCGGATCCTGGTGGGGCGGGGATGAAGAGGGCCACCGGTGATCGTCTTGGATGTTCTGATGAGGACACGGAGGCCCCCGGGGGTGGGGCGCAGGTCAGCTCGTGTGATGGTGTGGGGGCCGCCCCAACCCTCGGGAATCCGGGAGAGGGGGTTGGATTGTCTTAGCATCCCGAAGTACCCGAGGAGGAGGGCGGCCCGAGGGACGATAGCAGCGGGACCCGCCCGGGCGAGATGGGAGATCACCTTGGCAAGGAGCTCCAGCGTGAGGGAAGGAGCCTGGCGAGGGATGTGGCCGGAGGTCCGGTCGCTGCCTCGGCAGATGTCCTTGGCGAGGCGAAGTCAAATCCCGAGGTGAGGCCGCTGGCCGCCTCAACCCATGAGCGAGCCCCGGATAGGGCGTTCCACACCGAGGCCAGGGCGAGGGCGCGGGCGAAGAGCGAGGCCGTGTAGGCGGCGACATCGAAGTCGGCTGGGGCCAGGGGGGCGAGCCCTTGGGCAACCATGAAGGTGACGTAGTCCTCGGCTTGCCAGCGGCGATTCCTCCATGTCGAGGGGGCGAGGGAGGCGAGGCGAAGTCGGTCGACCGCGGCGACTTCCCCGAGGGTGAACCCTGCATCCCAAGCCAGGGTTAAAGGGGAAGTCATCATGGACGGGATGGACATACCGAAGCCCGAGGCGAGCTACCTCGGCCCAGGGGCCGGTGAGGTAGGCGCGGATGGGGCCGTCCGTAAGGACGATGGTGATGGTGAAGGAGCCCGCGGCAGCGAGGAGCCAGAGCTCCCGGGTGCTCACGTGGTTGAGGCGCCCGCGGAGGTCTGGAGCTCACGCCGGCCGAGGGTGGGGCGAGCGATGCCGGCCTCACAGGGATCGACCAGATCCTCGACCTTGTTGGGGGCGATGCGGATTGTCATCGCCTCGCTATCCAGGGTGAATCCCAGCCTGGTGAGGCGGACAGCGGGGGAATGACACTTCCTGGGGCCCATGTCGAGGCCCAGGGCGGCCACGAGGGTGAGGAAGGCATCGAAGGCCTGACAGGCCCACAGCTAAGACCGCTAGCACCCGACAAAGTCATCTACGTAGACAAGGGCGTGGAAGCCGCGATGCCGGAGGATCCAGGCCACAGCCGAAGTGATGCGCACGCAGGCCGCACCCGAGGAGCGGCACCAGAAGGGGAGGGCAAGGTCCATGTAAGTCAGACCATCGAGGGCGATCCTGTATAGAGGGCATAAGAGGGGGTCTGCTAGGAGCTGGTGGTAGGTGCAGGATATGTCTGCGGTCCATGTGTATGCCCCTGGGCCCTAGTTGATGAGACGACAGCCGACGTCGGCCACGCAGGGGAGCCTATAGGTATGGGGCTTGCAAAGGTATTGCCGGCGGGGGATGCCGGCGTTGACGCTTACGCCGGGGGGGAAGGAGAGGTCGACGATGACCCGCCTCTTGCCGGGATCGTACTTGGGGCAGGTCATCAGGGGGGAGACCTGGGCCCAGGGGGTGAAGGGGCGGTACACTGAAGGGGCTGGTGAGGGCGCCGAGGGCTAGCTCAATGGTGATGAAATCGCGGATATGGGTGAGGTGCTCGGGGACCTCCCGGTGGTTTGAGAAGGTAGGGTGCGGGGGGGAGGGGGGGGGGGGGGCAGAGGCGGAATAATTGGTGGGACAGCCAAACTCGAGGAGGTCAAGGAGGCCGGGGTCATGGTAGTGGCGGAAGCGGTCACGCCAGGAGGGGATGTGAAGGCCAGAGGGGAGGGGGATGCGGGCGGCCAAAAAATTAGGCCCGCCGACAGGGATAGGGGGGGAAGGGGCCGGGGCGGGGGAGGAGGTTCGGTAGGGGCGGCGAGGGGGGCGTCAAAGTCAGTGGGGGTGGGGGCGTCGGGGGGATGGATGGGGGTTGGGGGGTCAGGGGGACGGGGGGGTCAGTGGGGGGGCACTGGGTGGGGAGAGGGCCCGGGGAGGGGGGACGCGGTCGGGGTCAGGGGGGAGGCTGGGGAGAGAGCCGAGGTAGGCGGTGTCGCCGGGGGAGGGCAGAGCGGGCTGGTGGCCGCCGCGAGGGCAGTGGGCGTGGTTGCAGGCAGTGATGCCTGGGTGGGGGAGGGCGGTGTTGGTAGCCCTGTGTCGTGGGTGGCATGGGTGGCGAGGGTGGCCGCTGGGACGGCAGTGGTGGCAGGGTTGGTGGGGGAGTCTGCGGTTTCAGGTTGGTGTCGGGTGGCCGACATGTCGGCAGAGATGAGAGGGGCGGCAGGTGTGAGACCGGGGCTAGTGTTCGTGTACACAGGGCCGGGTGGGATGACAGGGTCGGGGTGATGGCCGGTGGGGGGGCCTGAGGCTGTGATGCCGCCGCGGTTACATAATGCCATGTGTGCGAGCCCATTAAGGGTGGTGGGGTCACCACAGGGGTCGGCGCTCAGGGCTGGACCGGCTGGGGGACTTCCAGTCGCGGGCAGGCGACACACGGTTGCTGGCTGGCGGCCGTTGGTATGGCTGAGATGAGAGGAGGGGCGGGTTTGACTGTGATCGTGCCGCCGGGCCGGTGATGGGCAGTGGGGGGGAGGGCTGAGGGGCGGCGTGTGTGGTGGGGTTAGGCCGGTTAGGGCCCAAAGCGGCTGGGATCGGGCGCTCACGGCCGCATTTGCTCAGGCATACCGGGTCACTATGGACCGTTAGGATCTTCCTGACGTTGGCCCTTTAGGCGCATGCATGGCGTTGCTTGGCACCTGCTTCGCCGTGGGTCTCCCCGGCACCCGCCCGATCGCAGGAGGCCGGGTCGCGGTTCCAGGAGGGGCACCGGGCCTCCCAGCTGTAGGGGACGCGTGTGTAGACCTGGGATGAGCGTGGCTGGGCCCGGGGGCGGGCCACGTCGGCGCTCCGGGCGGCGGGGGCGGTGGCCGCGGAACCGGTGGGCATGGTGAGGGCTTCCATCCTGACCATATTAATGGCTATAGGATCATGCCATCCGTGGGGGAGCCTACCATCTGCTATCCAGGTGAAGATGGTCTCTGAGTACCGGCGGACTGTAGGCTGGGGATAGACCAGGTTATCACGAAGTACCATTAGGGTGTGATTGGTGAGTCCGGTGACGGAGTGGGTGGGGAAAGCGGGGTGAGTCTCCAGCATCCGGAGGGTGAGGCTATTCTCGTCCTTGGTAGCCTCGCCCCTTTTTACCGCCTTCCTCTCCATCCCCCTCTCGATGAGGTCACCAGAGAAAATACACTGAGGGGAAATACCTTTTCGCCTCCCAGTATGCTGGGTCTCGGCCGAGTCGAGGATCTCCCGTACGGCGTCGGCCGCGGAGGCGGTTGTGTGCATGATGGGCTTGCGGATGTGGAGCGGTGGCGTGGCGGTTCCTAAGGGAGGCGGCAGAGGCAGTGACTAGGGGCAGTGCCTCGCGAACCGCTCGTATTGGGGGTGGATCGCCCCCGGTCGCGGCGGCTGTGGCGGAGGGGGCGGGAGTGCCCCTCCCACGGTGTAAGCGTGGGCCGTGGGCAGGTGAATGGCCGAGGTGTAGGCGTGCCATAGACGTGGTGAGAAGTCATGGAGGCAGGAGGCGTCTCGGTCGCGGGGGCGGAGCAGTTCATGGCTTCGAACCGGGAAATGACGCACTCCAACGCCCCCACAGTTTCGTGCATCGTCGCTTCCACCATGTGGGTCCACCATTCCTCATCTTCCTGCGAGTGATTTTCAGAGATTTCATGATAAAGAATGCCCCACCTGGTACAAAGCGCTCTATACAACAGTTTAATTTTTTAATCTAGACTTAAGTCAATAGTTCTAGGTGTCAAGCCATAAAATTAGTAAATGTGCCACTTATATCATCAATCCAGCAAATCCTGTCAATCAAAATGAGAGCAAAAAATATGTTTGAAGGTCTATTTTGTTCAATACTGGACTCATTCCAGTTATGTGTGCAACATTTGCTATTTGCTAGTTGTGTATTCATTTCAGTTAGACATGTATTAGCATATGTCCCATTGCACCCCAATGGGTGTCCCAGTGCACCCTGTCAGTGTCATGTGGTGTATCGGGACACTTTTCAGAATGGAAGAAAACATGATTTAACTCAACTAATTATAATTATGTTATTGTTTCAGAACTTGTTATTGATACATTAAATAATACTTTCAGCTGCAGTATTAGTAATTTTAATGTATCTTTACTAATAAGGGGTATATTCCTAAAAAGGTCAAATATGTCCCAATGCACCCCAGTCTCCCTTACCCACATAGACTACGTCACCAGCCCGCCTAGATGAAAGATTCAACCCCATACTTGCAGTACACGGGTGAATACCAACCCTATATAAAAGCTGGTGAAAAAGTGGGGAATGAAATGAGAGCCTAAATTCAGAATCTAAGAAGCAACACTTATTCTTTATACATGTCTTCATATTTTCCCGCTACTTTTGAGTTGAAAAATATAATAAAACATGTAGTTTAATAGACTGTAAAAGTGAAATTGATGGCATTCTCTCACCGTCATATCATCTTTATTCATTCTCTCCCATTTCACCAACTCTGTGCCGATATTAGGAACCATTTGCTATTGGGGCCAGTCATAATACTTCCTGTTCTATTCTAAAGCTATTTTTGGCAGTATTTAGAGTACGATGTCGTTCATCCCTGTGCTGCATATACGGGGTGAATCTTTTATCTACAGCCCGCCGTGAATATGCCCTATGCCCTATGCTGCCCACAGGGCGTAAAGCAACCACCAATCAATCAATCAAAGGCCACCAGCGAATCATTTTATACAGCTCACCCTGCCACCACATGCTCATACACTTAACACACCGGACGAGGTGGCCGAATGGGTAGAGTGCAGGCTTCCCATTCGGGAGATTGGGAGTTCGCTTCCTTGTCGAGTCAAACCAATGACTTCCAAAATTGATATTTCTCGCTTCCTAGTTTGACACTCAGCATCAATACCATAGAGCAAGGACTCGTTCCCTCAAAATCAGGATAATGTGGCTGAGTGGGATATCGGGTCATGGTGCTGGTGGCCTGATTTCCCATGGGCGTGAGTGTGCACTCTCACAAGTGAGTACTCATCCTAAAATG
Source organism: Branchipolynoe longqiensis (assembly GCA_030323885.1). NCBI lineage: Eukaryota > Metazoa > Annelida > Polychaeta > Phyllodocida > Polynoidae > Branchipolynoe > Branchipolynoe longqiensis. The sequence continues at coordinate 30,765,342 of CM059188.1, forward strand.
ACCTTAAATGTTGCCAGGACCTAAAACTCCAACAACCAACTGCCATAATATGTTCATACCCTAGACACTACCGAGTGGCATGCATACACGACCAGCCAATCATGCTCCTCCACTCACCACTGCCGCTTCCACTTTACACTTCAACCACTCCATGGTTGGCAGTCTTTGCACTTGGAATAAATGGTGTGTGTGCCAGTCAGTCTGACACCAGCCACTCAACAGCCAATGTTTGAATTCTTATCCACCCTGCTCAATCAATTCTCTGAGGCAAAGGATATACATGGAGGTCAACTTTAAACTTAAAATAAAAAACACAGCAACATGAAGACAGTCAGAGAGAGTAACTATTGGTAATCAAACAACTATCCAATTGTAGAACGAACAAACTCACAGAGGTTTGGGTTATGTTGGAGAATACTTCCAAACAGAGAAAGAATGCATGTAGGCTACACAACAACTGAAAGTGATAACAACAAGGGGAGTCACAAGACTATTACTGTCTAGCGGCGAAAACAAGTCATTAGACTTAACTGTTATGGGCAGTATAAATACACCCATCAAAACAACAACAAAATAAATAAATAAAGTTGTCGATTTTCTGCATGAGAAGCCTGCGCTCTACCGATTATACCACCACACCCTGTGTGTCAAAGGTATAAGTCGGTTATGGCAGGGTGATCGGCATGATATGCTTGGCTGGTGATGTAGACTGTGGGTCTATTCAATGAAGCCCACAATAGAAAATACATTACATACTCATATAAGAAGTTATTAATGAAAAACTGAGTATTTACGGTATGGCCCTAGGGATGTTGGTTCCCTGTGCAAGCTGAACTGCAATTCTTTAAAAATTGTCACAAGGAGCGAAAACTGCAAAATAATGTAGGAAAAGCATTGAAATACATTAATGGTACTCTAAGTATATGTAACCAGCATGCATTATTTCTCAGTCAAAACTCATGTCTAATTCACTTCGTCAACTGCCCTTAAGGTAGGAAGGAACAGGAATGATGCTTGGGGGCATAATTGATTAATCAACTCGGGTCACCCGAGCCACTTTTTGGTGCATGCGCACATCCTACAGACTCGGGTCGAATAATCGAATATGCTTCTCCGCGCTCGGATTTCACTAATTGCCTCTATTTCCTATTAGTCTGGTCTGTTAGGGGGATTTTAAGGAGGGATTGTGCAGATTTGTCTACACGCATGAAATTTGGCACACTTGTAGTTTGTGACCTGCTGAATTCAAATCTGCCAGGAGCCAAAGCCAATTCTCAATGGTGTCGCCATATTGGACAATTCAAAATGGCCACCACAAAAAAAATGATTTTTACATTACTTGCCAAGAAGAAGTCATACAGTTACAAATCAAAACACTTTGCTAGGGTTTTGAAACCTCAGGGATTCTAAATCTGATGTCTGTTTGACAGTAATCTTAACACTCACAAAAATAAATTGTAATATTATAATGAATTTTGCATAACTTTGACACTTAAATTAATGGAATCATAAGTAAAACGTCTTTTCATAGGTATCCTTTATTGATCAACAAAATCAGGCAAATAACCATCAAGCAAACACTATCCAATGAAAAAGGCAGTAAATCAATCAATCAATAAATGTATCAGTCATATCACATGCTGTGACTGGTGTGACACTGATTCATAACTCCTCATTGTTCACACATCCTCCTTCGCATTTGCACAAACCTGTGCAATGAATGCCAGCTCTGCAGCACTTGCAGTTCCCTGTGCATGACTTCGCACAGCCACACTGCAAAAGGATGGAACAGGCCTTGCTGCTGTCCTCAAAGGTTGTCCAGAAGGGCAACCACCCACCAGTGCTGTCCTTGTGCCACCCCTAGTCATGGAAGTCAGGGATGTCCTGGTGGAAAGACGTTGCCTGACTCCAGAAGAAGCTGGCCTCCAGCATTGCTCTGCGGATGTGTTGATACAGAGCAGCTTGTGTTGGTGGTAAGGCCTCCAATGTCTTCTTCCCACTTGTGAAGAGTCGAAGCCTAGCCTCATTGACTCTTTCCAGACCACAGCCCTTGCTGTACAGGACTACAGCAAAGCGTTCTAGAGTGTGCATGTGCTGGGACTGTGGGTTGAACTCTTGGGGTTCACTGGTGAGGGCAACAAGGGTGTCTGTCAGTCCTGGTGTGCTCTGCCAGGCTGACCAGGCTGACTTCTTGCCACATCCCAGGAAGTGTTACACAGTGTCACAGCCTGTGACCGCGTGGAATAGTGGCAGTGCCAGGCACCTTGATGGTCCAAGCTGGGCAGAGAGAGTGTGGATAGGAATGTCACACATCTTCTTCCCACTGCCGAGACAGACCCACAACTCGGACAGCCCCAGTGATGAAAAGATGTGAATGGCCAGGATGACCACATCACTGTCGACTGTGTGGACCAATGCAACCTGGTGGCATTGCTGTGCTGCATGGGCAAGATGGAGCAGCATCCTGGTATCAGCCAGACACGTCATGTTGTTTGTTGGAGAAAATACTCTCATTGTTGGTGCTGAGGAGAAGCCTCCCACCCAGATCCTGCTTCACAAGCTGTGCACTCAGGAAGGGGAACAGTTCCCTCTTCTTGTCAGTATTCTTGAGGAACCCAGTGTTCCAGTCCTGCTTTGGAATATGGGTCTAACCATCCCCAATCTTGGTACGTGGGCCTGAGCCATGACGATGTTGTGTCAGGGTTTTGAGGTTGTCCTCTGGGTAGGTGTCCCAGACAGCATCTACCCGTGTGACAGTTGGAGTTACCTGTGACTCCAGAAATGGCACTAAATGCTGTGACACATAATCAGTGAATGTGTGTGCTGAGGTCAGCCGCACCATGTGGACAACAGCTGCCATGTCAAGTACCACAACTGTGGCTGCTTTGGCTGCAGCTGAGCGACCAGTGGGTGCCTTTAGGTGCTCTAGAATGTCAGACTTTTTGCCAGACCTGAGTGATCCTTGGTTGGAGAGACTAGGTGGTTCTCTCTGATTCTCATACCGAAAGAACTCTTCGATGTCTGCATCAGGTCGAGACTGTAAGGACAGGAAAAGCTTGGTTATGAGGGTAGAGTTTCTCTGAGCTCTGCCTGATTGATATGCCTCCTTTTTTTGTGGTAACAGGGCGATTGGCAAATGTGAGGACATTTTGTCGTTTGATAGTGATTGTTATTGGCAAAGTGTCCTGCTCTAGAGTCTGTGTTACAAACTTGGCATGCAGATCTTTTCCAAGGTTATGAAGCTGGGCAAGCGATGCAACAACTTCATCTTTCAAGACCTCCTGTGTGTGTAGAGCCAAAAGCTCATGGCCATTGTCAAAGGGATTACCTAGCTGTTCAACTATCTCCACAAATGACAGAACATCTTCCTTGTACTTAGTCCGCAAAGCACTTGCTTCTTCGTGATGGGCAGTGCATGAGCTTGCAGTTTCCAACACAGCCTCAAACTCCTCTATACATCGAGAACAGTCTGGAGTGCCTCAGGGTTTTCATACAGACCAACTGCACCACCATGGGCCTGAAGGTTCTTGTTTGACTGCTCATGCAATTGGTCCTTGCCAATGAGGCTGAACTTGTGAGGTGACCTCTGGACAACAAAGTTCCCCTTAAGAAACTCAGCATACAACTGTGGGTGCTTCTCAGGCAACTGGACCATATCCCGCACATGCACTGGTAGCCAACGAGCATAGTTTGTGTGACCCATCACATGGAACCAGGAGCACAGCTCATCACAGACCTGCACATACAGCAGGAAGTCTCCCTCATGGAGAGAACGGATGAATCGGCACATTAGGGGCTCCAGGTCCACGATGGTAGACCAGAACATGAACATGGGATTGTGAGTTCTGGACTTTTGAGCCCACATCTCTAGAGACTCAGGTGGTCCCTCAACACCAGAGCAGTAATTGGAGTATGACTTCTGTCTGAGGAGATACAGACCCATGACAGAGACCTGGTGGGGCATAGTGAGTGCGCTTTATATGATGCTCATCAAGCACAGATTGGGCACGGTCAGATGTGAGGACCTGCGCCTCAGTAAGAATGTTGCTCCACCCAGAGTCTCACAGCAACTTACCAATCATCAGGTGCATTTTGTCCTCTATGTGTAGAGCGCCCATCATCAGGACCAGCTTATCTTCCCCCATGGTGTCAGGGAATGACCACTGCAGCTGCTTAGTGATGGCATACAGAGGCTGGTCACCACCTAGCACAGGAGTTTGACCAGTGTTGAGGGCCTCTGTGCCTTGCATTGTGAGATGCATTGCATGTTTCATCATAGAAGGTGTGGCTGCTGTGTCAGGGAACAGAGGTAGAACCCCTTACGTTTCACAGAGTCACCACTCATGAGTCGGGAGTTGTAGCCTGACCAGGTGATGACTTCACCTTCTGGCAATGTGTCCTGTTTAAGCACTGTGGACACCTGTGCCATCCAGGAATCATCCTTGACTTTGGCTCCGTGTAGCAGATTATGAGATGGCCGAGAATTGAGACCTGGAGTACATGGTACATGCAAATCATTGCTTGAGAATTCAGTTGGCTGAACCACTGCGTAGGATTCAGGAAGTTGTGGTACAGAAGTGTCTGTAGGATCCAGGTGGATAGAGGGTCGCTGTACTCCTTGGGTGTCCCAAGACAGGTGGTTTGTCATGCTGATTGTTGTCCCATGGAACTCATCCCGGGATAAGTTACCTTGGTTGTTGCTATCCAAGTTGTCTACATCAATGGTCACGAAGACCCCACTACGGATGTTTGTGGCCAGCACAACTCCATCCTGGACAAACTGTTTGACCACTGCTCGTGCCATCATTTTCTGATTTTCCAATATAGCAGCTTATGACGAATGCTATGTAGTCTGGTCTGTTAGGGGAATAATTTGAAATCCTTGACATACAAAACCTACAAAATAGAGGTTATGATTGTGATTCTATGACTAAAAGTGTCAAAGTTATGCAAAATTCGATTTTTACAGGCGGCCATATTGGATTTTCCAATATGGCATTTCCTGTCAAGGCTACTGTCAAACAGACATCAGATTTAGAATCCCTGAGGTCCAAAACCATAGCAAAGTGTTTTGATTTGTAACGTAATGTAAAAATCTTTTTTTTTAGTGCTGGCCATTTTTAATTGTCCAATATGGCGACCCCCATTGAGAATTGGCTTTGGCTCCCGGCAGATTTTAATTCAGCAGGTCACAAACTACAAGTGTGCCAAATTTCATGCTTGTAGACAAATCTGCACAATTCTTCCCCTAACAGACCAGACTATATGCCTTAAATGTATCTCGCATCTTGCTTCAGAAATATGCCCAGTCAAATTTGCCAACTACAACAGCCAATTGATGAACGATAAGGAAGCCAGTCCTTCCGTAACACTGGTGCTAGTCACCCGAATTTGAGCCAGCCTCACTCGCCTCTGTTGCACTGACTTTTTTGTTTATTTTGTGTTATCTGTTATGATATGATGATTGAGATAACCCTATGATATCCCATGATGGAGCATCCATTCAAAAAATATAAATACTTATATATGCCTTCTCTTGTGTGTCCGAGCGCTGCGAATTACAGCTCGAACAGATCAATAGGCACATATATAAATTAAAAGATGTGATGCAAGTCTATATAGTCCCATTATTAACAGGTGAGCTAAGCCACTAACATTGTTCACTTCTAGAACAGTAATTGATAATCAAACTAACTATTGATACATAAGGCAATAATATCCAATTACGCACTTATGATCAGGTTCCAATTATTCTTGGTGGTGATTAACTAAAAATAAAAAAAGTTAACAAATTTCCAAGGGAAGGATAATTATTCTAAATACAGTGACTCCTCATCAGAACGATCATTGAAACGAAGGCTAATATCCAGTAATCACGTCACAATATTCAGTCATTTCGTTCGGCAAATTTCAATATACATTCAGATTTGGGGCGAGTTGTACTAACGGATAAACCCACCATGGAATAGGATTGTGATAGTTAGCAAATTACTTGATTATCCACAACACCACATGAAGCTGCTGATAGATATTTGTGTAAAAAATAAAAATTAAAAAATTAAATAACATGGGTGGAACGGCTATACATCATCATGCTGTCGGTCGCAATGCGACAAAGAGTGCTTTCATTACTTGACTGCCACTCTCCACTTAGCTCTCTGCTGTGAGAGTTGCGTCCATGAGTTAGTCTTAATGTCTCTCAGCTTCAGGTTTCTCTTGATGGTATCCTTGAACTGGAGACGAGGGCGCCCTCTCTTTCTGTAACCAGAAGACTTAGAATCAGCACAATAAGGACAGTTGTTTTTTTTTTCTAATTTTATTTGGCAAAGATTCTCGGCTGATCAATAGGCCTACGTTATTTTTGTTGCTAAGCAACAAGGCTGCAATATGGTGTTGCTCATGCAGCAAGAATGTATGTGTTTTGGGTGGGTGTGGGTGGGGGAGGGTTACTAACAAGTGCGGGGGTTAATAAGATGACTTTTGCTGCTAGGCGCTCCTCCCATTCTGGTGACATTAAATGTTGTCTGCTGTCCGTCGGCATGGTTACGCATACATATATCCGAGTTAATTACCCCCAGACGACCGCTAACCTCATTAATCAACAACGGAAATGTATGCGTTTGAAGGGTGGGTTGGGGTTGGGGTTTGGGGTGAAGACGGTAGACGAGGCGGTGGAGGGGCGGTGAGGGCAGATAATGTGTAAATGTGACATTTTCTGTTGGATTTTCGTCAAGACGACGGCCGCTTACTGACAGCTGGCGGTGGCGGGCTGCGGGGGGAGGGGGCGGGCGGCGGGAGGAGCGAGGCGGGTGGCGGGCTGTGGGAGGCGGGTGGCGGGGGGCGGGAGGCGGGAGGTGGGAGGCGGGCGAGGGGCGACGGGCTCTGGGCGGCGGGAGGCAGGAGGCTGGAGGCGCAAGGAGCAGGGCGGGCGGCGCGAGGAGGGCGGCGGGAGACGGGCGGTGCAGACGACATGCGAATCAGCAAAGCCGGCGTCCCGCTAAGCGCATGCGCGATGGGCGGCGAGGCGACCTGCGCCGGGAATAGACGGCGCAGACCGCGCCTCTCTGTCTGACGGCTCCCAGAAGTAGACTGCCACCAGGGGCACGGGGCACACAACGACACCAAGCCTGATTAGGGACGCAGATTCCCCCCGCCCAAACCCCCACCTCCTCCTGCCCTCCATTCCCCTCCCTCCTGCCTCTGCCTCTGCCTCTGCCTCTGCCTCTCCCTCTGCCTCTGCCTCTCCCTCTCCCTCTCCCTCTCCCTCTCCGCCGTTGCCAGATCTTTCCTCTCCTCTTCTTCTTTTGGGGGTGGGTTTTAACCTTACGAGGGTTACTGGCCGCAGCACTGCAGCAATATAGAAAGGCACCGATAAACCCGTCCGATCGTTGGATTTAAGATTAAACTTCAGGGGGGCAGTCGCAGAAGCGTGGGGTACTTAATAATAATTTAACGAAGAGTCGTTGGGACGGACGTGGACCACTCCATTCTGGTGGTAGCAGTGCACTCATATCCAGCAGCTGGGGGTTCAGGAGGAAAGGACAGGAAAAGGCGGGTTCTGCAGCAAGAAGAAAATGAGACAGCAAAAAAGGAAAAGGGCCCCACCCAACCAAACAACTCCCTTGATCAGGGGGAGGAGTAAGCCTGGAAGAAAAAAAAGAAAGGGTACTATAGATGAAAGAGAAATGAGGAGAGTTGAGTCAAAGGGCCACCTCTCCATGCTCTGTGGTGACCAGTCGGTGAGCCAGAGACACGGATGGAGTAAGAGCTAGAAAGTGAAATGCTGGCCAGCTCCCCTTCCTGGAACTCTTTACAGACATAATCAAGCAGAGAGGAGAAGAAGAGGTGTGGACGAAGTTTGGCCCGGATAGCAAGTGCCTCTCCTCCTCCTCTCACATCCCCTCCCCTTCCTCCTCTTCCCTTTCCCTCTCCTTCGCTCCCCGCCCATCCTCCCTCTCCCCTCCTCCGACGCCCCCTCCTCCCTCAACCCCCTCCCCGCTCCCCTCATCCCTTCCCTCTCCTCCTCTTCGCACCTCCCCTCTACCTCTCCACCCCATCCACTTCTCCTCCTTCTATCCATTCCCTCCTCCATATTCCCCTCCTTCCTTCATCTCCTCCTCCCATCCCTTCCTTATCTCCATCTCGCTCCTCCACTCCCTCCTCCTCCCTCCTTCCCTCCCCTCCCTCCTTCCCTCCCCTCCTCTTTGCTCATCCTCTCCCCCTCTACCTCCTCCCTCCCTCCTCCGCCTCCCTTCTCCTCGGTCCTTCCCTCATCCCCTCCACCCCTCTTCCCTCATGCCCTCCGCCCCCTTTTTCTTCTATTCCCCATCTTCCGCTCCATCCCCCTTCCCCTCTCTGTCCCCTTCCACCCTTTCCCTGCGCCCTCTCCCCTCTATCTCCTTCCTCTGCAGGCGGAGTGCGACCGAGGCTGAACTTGATTGAACATCGGTATTTACTATAGAGAAACATGTTCTAAGCCATTATCCCAATACGTTATGCCGAGGCTGAACTTGATTGTACATCGGTATTTACTATAGAGAAACATGTTCTAAGCTATTATCCCAATATGTTATGCCGAGGCTGAACTTGATTGTACATCGTTATTTACTATAGAGAAACATGTTCTAAGCTATTATCCCATTACATTATGCCGAGGCTGAACTTGATTGTACATCGGTATTTAATATAGAGAAACATGTTCTAAGATATTATCCCAATACTTTATGCCGAGGCTGAACTTGATTGTACATCGGTATTTGCTATAGAGAAACATGTTCTAAGCTATTATCCCAATATGTTATGCCGAGGCTGAACTTGATTGTACATCGGTATTTACTATAGAGAAACATGTTCTAAGCTATTATCCCTATACGTTATGCCGAGGCTGAACTTGATTGTACATCGGTATTTACTATAGAGAAACATGTTCTAAGCTATTATCCCAATATGTTATGCTGAGGCTGAACTTGATTGTGCATCGGTATTTACTATAGAGAAACATGTTCTAAGCTATTATCCCAATGCGTAATGTCAATATACTTAGGCTCGACATTTTCGACACACTAATAGTGTTATCAATACTCGAAGGTGTATATATATATTCGAATGTGTATATATATTGGTAGGGATTCATTTTTTTTCTAATCAAATATTGTATTTATATAACGTTTGGATGTCAGGAGATATGCATAGTCGGATATTTTCGTATGTAGAATATTAATAAATGTATTTCCAGATTGATTGATTCTACGCAATTTTTTAAAGCTCCATAGCTGGATGAAATCAGACAATTTTCGAAATCAAAACATTTATGTAGATTTAACTAAGTACTCAACTTAGCTATTGGTGCACTTAATAGGCATGTGTTGCCACATAGAATTACATACTAAGTCTATTAAATTGAACTTGTTACTCCCGAAGGATGTGGTGTGAGAATTTGAGACATGGTTGCCAAAGTTAATACAGTGAATATAGCTAGCTCCAAATATCTCCAAATTTATTTCAAATTAAAGCTACTTGAAACTAAAGCAAAGTAAATTATATCACTTCATTTAATGTCCTTATCTCAGAAAATAGCATGTTCTCAAAATCACTGACCTGTGCAACTTTAATATTTTCAGAGGCGAGAGATCTACGTCCCCCCCCCCCCGTCGTCTCCGGCCCCCTCCCCCCCCCCCCACACCTCCCGCGGCAATAAGTTACAACATGTCCATCATTTTCTCTTGACATCACTTGGGAGATTGGATGCTGAAACGAGCCTATTTCTCCCATCCGCTGAGCACTATATAGATCAAGACAAATCTCGTCAAGCCACTCATGTTATATACTTCCTAATTTGTACTTGCGCCAGGCTTATGCAATACAACATTGCTTCTACTTTGCTGAACTAATTCTCGCTTGAATGGTTTGCTTGTTGGAGTTGTATGTGCTGGCAACAACTAGGGTCATATCAGGATGGGTACTCACTTGTGACAGGACGCAATCATGGCGACTTTATAGTGCTGCCCCACTGGGAAATCAGGCCACCAGCATTATGATGCCAGATCCGGCCCAATCACATTAACGTGACACTGAGATAAAGCAGTCCTTGCCCTATCCTATTAATGCAGAGTGCCAAGCTGGGAAGTGACAAGTATCAATTTTGTAAGTCATTAGTTTGACTCAACCGGGAATTGAATTCCCGATCTCCCGCACGTGAGATCTACACTCTACCGATTCGGTCACTGCGAACCGGTCTCGCTTAAATGTGCTACACTCATATTTTTCACATCTTGAATGATTAATATTGTTATTTCAGCTGACTTGAGCTAGCTGCTGATGACAATATCAGACTATATATCCATATATTGTAAATAACTGTAATGTCAAATGGTTGGAAGAGCAGTGCCACGGCGCTGACAACAGATGTAATTCAATGAATAAACTATATTTACAACAACAACAATACAATTTTGGGAAGATTCTCCGCCTCCTCGGCTCTGAATTACAGACGATATTTGCAAGTATCAGCTACATGGGTATGACATTAAACAAATTACAAGTTGAATGGCATAATTACTATTTCTTAGCCTTTTTTAATGGATGCTATATTATAATACATCGATTCGGCAAGACCACTGGTTGGCTTCCCATGCTCCTTGGAGGTTGGGGGTCCGAGTCAAACAAATGACTCATACAATTGATACATGTTGCTAGTTAGCCTAGAGTTGTACTTATAGAGAGGTGTCAAGTAGATGAGAGTGTGAGTAGGGAGAGCTGTGAAATCCCGTATTTTGCAGGACCCCGCATATCATATATGCGGGCGTTTGAGTTCTATTTATGGCCGATCCAGTTAGGTGGTATGCGAGGGTTATGATGATCTTTTCTTATGGTTACTCATGTTATTAGTGATACTGCTCTACACGGCCAGAATGCCTTACTACCCTGCATAAGTCATACTATCCTGCATAAGGTATACTATCCTGCATGAGGCATACTATCCTGCATAAAGCATATGGTCCTGCATAAAGCATACTATCCTGCCTAAGGCATACTATCCTGCATAAGGCATACTATCCTGCATAAGGCATACTATCCTGCATAAGGCATACTATCCTGCATAAGACATACTATCCTGCATAAGGCATACTATCCTCCATAAGGCATACTATCCTGCATAATGCATACTATCCTGCATAAGGCATACTATCCTGCATAAGGCATACTATCCTCCATAAGGCATACTATCCTCCATAAGGCATACTATCCTCCATAAGGCATACTATCCTGATTCCCCCCTTTTGATATCTTCTATCCATATGAATTATATATCAGAGCCTACCCTATAGTAAGAGACACATGACACAACACACGATTCGAGTCCAGCACCAGCAGAAGTGTAGATGGATAATGCTCCTGATGCTTAGTTTTATTCAGTTTATATACATGCAACAGTGGATGTTATCAACAGTCTTATCGATTGCTTTCATGGCTCACCCCACCCACCTAGCTTTGACCACCACCTGGCTATCATGGGCTTAGATAACATGTGGTGACTGTGTGTCTGGGTGAGATAAGGGGGAAGGATTGTGCTTAAAGGGGCATTGTTTCCCTCTCCCAGTGTGAGCCTTATAAAGGGAGTACTGTTTCATATTTAGCCATCTCGATATTCAATATACCCTTAATACACACAATTGAAAATAGGGAGAAATGCGATGCCTGAAAGGAGGAGGGTCTAGGGAGAGTAGGAGGGGGGGGGGGGGTAGCCAATCCCCAGGGGTGGTCTGGGGCGGGCCTCCCTGGTATATTTTGAAGAAAATGTGTAAACTCTGGTAACATGTTTTTTTGGTGGCAGATTACTAATTAAAAGTCAGGAGATTGGGGTTATTTTGCTATATTTTAGTGAGATCTCCCGTCAGATCGGGAGACTTGGCTTCTTTGACATGTATCATGTGCACATGACACTTGGAAGTTGTATCCACACAGAGTGTTTAACATATGAGCCTGTCTCAAAAGGTGCTAACTCTTCATTTTTTTTGTCCATTGTAATGATTGACACAAAACAGCACAGAAACGGTTACACTGAAAACACAAGGACGTTTGCTTCAAATCAATATGTATTCCATTGGGATTATGAAACACCATGTAAAAAACAAATCAGTTTATCCTGAGAAAATGCATAAGTAGAGAGTATGTTGATCGTAACAATGGACAAAGTGTTGTCCCATATTGCTTAGCACCTTTTGAGACAGTCTCATATATCATATTATGCAGAAGTCACATAACATATATCCTAATTATTCACATGTACTTTAGCATATGAAGAGTTCAAGCGCAAAACCATGTAAACGCCAATCCAGAAATGTTGTTTAAATAAAAGATTTTGCCCTGAAAATAATATTAATTCTCACTAATTTAACTTTTCATATGATCACATGGTTATGGAGCAATGAGCAAAAGAGTAGGAATATAAAAAAAACCTTTTTGAAGGTTTAATTCCAATGTTTTGCTCAATCTTTTGATTGCCGTTTACGTGGTTTTGCACCTGAACTCTTCATAATTATATTGTATACACATGATGCTTAATATATTTCATATACACAATGCGCTTGATATAGCTCATATCCATAAGGCCCTTAATATATATCATATGCGCAAGGTACTGCGCATATCTCTTATTATTAATTCATATCCATGTAAGGAGAACAAACACTTAATTATTTGGAGAAAACCTAGCCTCTGGCTGGTTCCTAATGACCTACCGTTATCTTTATTCAAGAGTAGATTTCAGATGGAAATAGGTCGCACAGAGTAAGCCTGGTGGATGCTGGAGGAACCAACGAATTTAACTGCTTGCATGCTGTTCCCCCGGTTCTCCAGGCTGCTCGACCCGCGGCTCCGTCAGCCTCAACTGTACTATCAATAGCAGAAAATGCATTACATGCATAATCATAAGAATATTTTCATATCTAAATACAGCACACAACACTTAATATCCCATGCGCCTTGCACATATCATATCTCATACAACATTCACTTAGGCATCGGTGGAATCTCAGCTTCAAGAGAGATAACATCTTTCGAAGTGTATTTACCTAAGATAACTCCCAGAATATATTTCCAAAGAAAAAACCCCAATAAAGATAATAAATGTGATCGCTGCAATCTCAAGTAAACCGTAATGGCTGCCACTTTCCTTATGCTACTACTACTGGTTAGAGACTGCATCCATCACACTCACACAGCTTGGAGTACACGCACCATCCTGGTCGTAGCGGCAGGTCCGGTTTCACGCTAGTGATATGCATAATGTGCCCACCGAACTGTCAATATATATATATATATATATATATATATATAGCCTATATAACATATATATATCCTCTATATATTCTATATATCCTAGATATATATCCTATATATATATCTTATATATACATCATATATAAAATCTGTATATATATCCTATATATATTATATATATTTATCCTACATATATACATCATATATATCCTATATATATCCTATTTATACATCCTATTTATATCCTATACTAACTATATATATCCTAGATATATAATTATATATCCTGCATATATCCCCTCAACTATAAGCAGCAAAAACAAACGAGGGCATTAACAAAACGACAACTGTCACACCTGAAAGATTAACACACCCATAGCTCACCATATGTAACCCCGGAATTAATCAATTATCCTAATTAGCAAACTATCCCAAATGGGAATAACGGGAGTAACTGGAAAATGGTTAGCAAGCTACCTAAGAAATCAAAAGCAATGCACCACAGTAAATGGAGCCATATCAAACAAGGAAAGAATAAGCTGTGGGGTGCCACAATGGTCAGTTCTGGGACCACTTCTCTTCCTCATATATATAAGTGATCTAAACAACTAGCTAAACATTGAAATCATCCAACTATATGCAGATGATACTGTGGTGTATACCGCAGGTGAATCATCTGAAGAAATAGAAACAAAACTAAATCAAACACTACTGAAACTATCAGAGTGGTGCCATCTAAATAAGATAACTATAAATAGCAATAAATCGGAGATGGTACCAGATTAACCAGTAACAATAAAATAAAGTGTCTCCTGGGAAACAGCAAATTAGAGCAGGTAGACAGCTACCGATATCCGGGAGTGGAGATCGGTAGCTGAATTATACAAGCACCTGAATTATCATCTTTGCATAACAAAAACTATCAAAAAAGAAAACCACAAAATATGGCTACTGGCAAAACTGAGATACTATATGACTGAGAACATGGCAATTAAAATATATCAAGGCATGATCCTCCCTACTTCGACTATGGTGATGTAGTATAGATGGGAGGAAATACAAAACTACTAAACAAGCTACAGGTACTGCAAAATATAGCCCTTAAAATATGTCTCCAAGTACACAAAAGATATCCTACAATAGAACTACACAAAAAATGTAACACAACACTATTAATAAGTAGAAGGAAACGCACCTGAAAATACTAGCACACCACTAAACCACAAAATCAGGTTACACAGTAACCCCCCACAGGGACACTAGGCACATGGTGACCCTAATACTACTGACAGAAATGAGTAACACACAAATCTATGAGAGAAGTGTACTGGCCATGGCAGCACATGCCTGGAATAAACAAAACACAAAACAATGGGCAATCCGTAACCTTGACCACTACAACAAATTCCTAGAGAAAACAACTATTACTGACACAGCAAAATCACACCTGCCCCTGAGCGCAGTGGCAGCTTGCTGTGTACTGGCACAAAAAAGCAAAAGACAGGTGAGAGAAAATGGTAGGTATTAAAAATAGGACAATTAGCCCTCCTAAGTACAAAGGAAATCAGGAAAGCTATCACCACATGGCACAGTCCACCTGGGTATGTGTAATGGCACAAACAAACACAGAAATGGACAGGCAATGGTCATTTATCTGATACACCCTGAAATACAAAATCGCTAAGCAAACAACACATCCATCCCACCTGCTCACAGTCCTAAAGGGTCCGAGTGTGTTGTGGCACACTGCTGCACTATCTAAGGATGGGGCTTGGGTGAAAGGATGCTGTAACAAATCAAAATGGGAGTGGAAGCCTTCATAAGACCCAAGTAGATGTACATAGTAGGCTAAGGTATTATACTCAGACTAGACAACACTCATGCAAAATACAAAAAAACTAACATAGGCTACTAACCCCCAAAATCGTGAAAGGCTGGCCTGAGCAGAAACAGGTAAACACTCCTGGGCAAGGGACCAGACGAAGACAGCACCACAGCTGTCCAGCATTGAAAACAAGCACCCTCATGGGAGCTTATATGTTATGGGCAGAGTAAATACCTTGTCAATAAAAAATATAATATATATCCTATTTATATCCTATATATGCTATATATATCATGTATACATACTCTATTCTCAACTGTCTTCTGGCTACAGAAAGAGAGGGCGCCCCCGTCTCCGGTTCAGGGATACCATCAAGAGAAACCTGAAGCTGAGAGACATTAAGACCGAGTCATGGACGCAATTCTCACAGCAGAGAGCTAAATGGAGAGCGTCAGTCAAGTAATGAAAGCAGTCTTTGTCGCATCGCGACCGACAGCATGATGATGATGATGATGATACATATATCACATATAATATATCCTATATGTATCCTATATATATATCCTATACGTATCCTATATATATATATATATCCTATCTATATCCTATGCATATACTATATAATATATATATAGGATATATATAATATATATCCGTTAGTGGGGCAGCACTATACAGTTGTGATTAGAACACACTGTCACAAGTCGTTACCCGTCCTGATATGACCTTAGATGTTGCCAGGATGTAAGGCTCCAACACCGACCCAACTATATATCCTATATATATCATATACATATCATATATATCCTACATATTATATATATCATATTTATAAAGCTTATATATATCCTATATATCCCATTGATATAGTCTTTATACAGCCTACGTATATTCTATATATATCCCATATATAACGGTTGACTTCAGCAGCCTAAGTTTCCCTGCCCTCCCATTAATCCATATTGAACACCTTGAGCCACACTGATTTCCCGCCACAGCTTTCAGTACTTCCCACCAGGGGGCGGGGCGCGAAGGTGCGAATGACGTAGAAAGCCTGACAAACAGCTGACGAGGTTACCTAATTTTTGGCTGTGTGGTGGTGGGCGTGTGCATGCATTATCCCACAGGCTTCTTAGAGAGGCGATTAGAGAGGTGCGTGGGTGGGTGGGTGTTGGCTAAATATAGCACACATTCAGTGATAAAGGGGCTGTCACATTAGGGTTTTTTGCAGGAGCGTATGGCGGCGTAGGCGCGTTACGTCATATACGTCGGCATACGCCGTATACGCTACTCATACGCTATGCATACACTACTCATACGCTACTCATACGCCGCCAGATGCCACCAGATGCCGGCTTATGAGGCTTACGCCGCCATACGCTTTCATAAATCCGTCCGACCACATTTTTTTGTGCATGCTCAAAGAATCTTGACCTATGAGGGGGTATGGCCCATACGCTGCTCATACGCTACTCATACGCCGGCATACGCTCTTCATATGCCGGCATACGCTCCTCGTACACTAGGGGTATGCCGGCATAGGTTTTTCACACGCTCAACTTGCGTCACCGGCGTATCTCTAGCGTATCTCTAGCGTATGTAGCATACGCATAACCTATGAGTTACGTATGGGAGCGTACTCCTAGCGTATGCACAGCGTATGCACAGCGTATGCACAGCGTATTCAAAGCATATGCCATAGGTCTCGACATTGAGCTGAGATGGGTCAATCCGACAGCTACCGGACTGTCTTTTTTGTATTTAGGACGGTCCAAACATGTGCTCCAACCACTATCAAAAGCAACTCCCTGTTAGGAAGCAGTCTCCATATATGATATATGAAGAAATGGGACGGTGCAAACATGTAGGACGGTCCAAACATGTAGGAAGCATGGACATGCAGGTTTAATGTTTGCATCGTCCTACATGTTTGCACCATCCCATTTCTTCATATTTCTCATGGAGACTGCTTCCTAACAGGTCCGCCGTTTTTATTAATGCTGCAGTTCTGCAGCCAGTGACCCCTAGGTCACAAACCCCCCAATATGGTATTATATAATAATAATAATAATAAAAAACTAAGGTCGATATGTAGGATAAAATCTAGGTACATGTGTGTGTAGTGGGTGTGTGTGTACATGTTTGCACCGTCCCATTTCTTCATATTTCATATGGAGACTGCTTCCTAACAGGTAGTCGCTTTTGATAGTGGTTGGAACACATGTTTGGACCGTCCTACTCTGGATGCCACACAAATATTGAACACTAATTATTCAGTTTACTTAAGATAAGATACGCTTTGCATACGCTAAGCATAGGTTCTGCTTAGGTTACTCATACGCTACTCATACACTCATACGCTACGCATACACTACGCGTACGCTACTCGTACACTACTCGTACGCTCCACATGCCAATCAAAACCGTCAAAAAATGTCACAGCACGCTCCCATACGCTCCTCATATGCTCCTCGTATGCTCCTCATAGGTTCCACATATGCTCAAAACCACCCGAAAGGTCACCAAAGGTCATCATAGGCTGGCATGCGCAAGACCTACATAGGTTTTCAATACGCTCCCGCCATACGCCATAATGTGACAGGGCCTTAACATTTGTTGCTAAACATAAATAACAATTCAATGAGGTTTCTCGCTATGTTCTCTGAGTAGGCGTGAGGTGGAACTCAAAATTGGATGGATGCATGGATGTTGGGGTGTTACGTCATGGCAACATCAAAGGTATACCATGAGGGGTACAGTCTTGTGACAGTGCACACTCATGGCACTTTTATCGTGCTGCCCAACTGGGAGACAAGGCCACCAGCACCATGACCATTTACCCCACTCAGTCAGATTATCCAACCAGTCCTTGCCCTATCCTAATAATGCCAAGCATCGGGCTTGGAAGTGACCTGTATCAATTGTTAAGTCATTGGTTTGACTCGACCATGAATCGAACCCGTGGGCTCCCTTGGGTTCGAATCCCATGATCTACCAAAACGCTCAACTCATTTGGCCATCCCGTCTGGTCCTCAAAATTGGAAGATCTTCGCCGTAAAAAAAGATTCTTGAGAACTGATATTCTATTCTCAGCTGGCATAGCTGTCACTATGAATCGTTCTCTATATGTGGTATTTTCTCACTTTAGGAAATGAGCTGTAGCTTTGGAAATTCGAACGCTGGAAGTGACAGTTGGGTGATCCATTAGACCCATTACGTTCAGGAGATTAGCATACATCGACTTGCTACATCACCTAATAAATGTGGTTTCAAACTCTGGTCGAGTCAAACCAATGACTTAAATATCGATATTTGTCACTTCCTAGCCAGGTGCTCAGCATTATTATATTAGGGTAGGGCAAGGACTGGTTGGCTCAGTGTCCAGATAATGTGACCGAACAGGATATCAGGTCATGGTGCTGGCACCCTAGTCTCCCAATGGGGCAGCACTATAAAGTAGCCATGAGTGCGCACTGTCACAAGTCAGTACCCGTCCTGATATGACCGTAGATCTTGCTAGGATGTAAAACAACAACAAACAAAACCCTAATAAATATCACAGTCACTCAAATAACTCTAGTATATTTTAATTCAAAAATGTTCAATATTATCATTCCAATAACACCTTATATTTCAGTCAATAACTGTTAAATTATCATTCAAATAACACCTTATATTTCAAGCAATAACTGTTAAATTATCATTCCAATAATACCTTATATTTCAGTCAATAAACTGTTAAATTATCATTCCAATAACACCTTATATTTCAGTCAATAACTGTTAAATTATCATTCAATAATACCTTATATTTCAGTCAATAACTGTTAAATTATCATTCCAATTACCCCTTATATTTCAGTAAATAACTGTTAAATTATCATTCCAGTAACTCCTGTACAATTCACTTAATTATTCAATCGCCATTCGATTAGTTCTTGTTTATTTCACCTGATAATTGTTCATACAATACCTCCAGTATATTTATTTCCCCGACTAATTTTCCAAATGTCATTCCAATACCTCCTGTATATTTCACCTAATAAGTCTTCGATTGTAATTCCAATATATCCTGCATATTTCACGTAATATCCTTTCCCGTGTCCTTATTCTATTGAACTTACTTTCTTGCTTAAAGTGTAAATAAATTTGATTATTTATTGCCGGAAAACTAGGTCATTGATAGTGACACAATATTATTCAGATGAGGAACTAATTCACGACACGCGGACAAAGTACCAGCAAGACAGATGTAACAACAATGGTTTATTGATTATGAAAATCAAATATGTTATCAATCAGAGTTTGTGTGAGCATGCCGCAGGGACGTGCAGGAGGCTGGCTCCGATAACAAGGTGTCAGTGTGTTGACAACTGGAGGCGACTGGCACCTTGTGGACCGCTACTGGTGTCTTCAGCAGGGTGGTCCAAGGTTAATTGTTCAGGCTAGTTGCCGGTTCAGTGTCAGTAGCGAGATGGTATACATAATCAGAAATCAAACAATCATGACAGGGTAACAGGATCTCAGCACTTAACCCCCTAGCAAGAGGGTGTGTGGGATGGGAAATTAGTGTTGCTTGGACGAGAGCCAGAGAAGAAGTGAGGAATACAGAGAAGGAAGTGGGTCAGGTCAGAGGTCAGCCTTGCCTCGTGCGTGAATTAACTATGTTGCCTCCTCAACATAACTGATGCCTATTACAATGATGGAATGCGATAATTCCTATATTACCTCCACCCATATATATTTATGTATATATATATTAGTTTAGTGGGGCCTTACGTCGTATCAATACCTATAATCATACCATGGTTATACCGATTTCAGACTGTGCACTCATGGCGATTTAATAGTGCTGCCTCACTGCGATCCCATGCGCCACCATTCGCATATAGACCTACATATAATATTCAGCGGTACAGTGAGTGATTGCAATGGCCGGTGAGGCATGGACGAGTAGGTGGCACCACGTGGGGAGGAGTGGTCGAATCAGTAGATGATCTAATGAATAGAGGTAACCAGCTGATGACTTAGTGGTTGTGGAGAGGATGGACTCTTCTGGCTTATTATACTCACATAATGGCTTATACAGCATATACATATAATTGGGGTTTTATCTCTTCCTGTTTACACGCTGTGTGTCACCGCTATGCCGGGTGTCACAGTTCATGATCCAAGTATTTGTGCGAATTTAATTCACCACCTGGGAGTGCATCCGTCCCCCGCGTCTCATTCTCCCCTGCACTAATACAACAGTAATGCATCTCTGTTTGCCGTGCTCTCAGAACAAGGTCGGCTTACACTTAGCGGGCTGTGTGTGCCTGAGCAGCTCACTGACTCGCTGACTCGCTGACTCGCTGACTCGCTGACTCGCTGACTCATTGGCTCACTTACTCACAGAGTCATTCACTAACTGCCTTATTGACTCACTGACTGACTCATTGACTCACTGACTCATTGACTCACTCACTGACCCACTCACTGACCCACTATCTCGCTGACACACATGCTCCTCACTCACTCACTCACTCACTCAGTCACGGACTGAGTCACTGACTCAGTGACTCACTGACTCATTGACTCATTGACTCATGTACTGACTCACTGACTCACTGACTTACTGACTCACTGACTCACTGACTCGATGACTAACTGACTCACTGAATCACTGAGTCACTGACCACTCACTGAGACACACAATCGCGCCCTGTTTGCGACATTGAGAGGTGATGCCGACCTATGACATATTGGCAATGGGCTACTCTGTCTTGAACACTAGGTCACATAGGCGGCCATGTTCAATCTCCTAACCTGTGCCTGCCTACTGTCACAGTACAGGACTATAGTGCGATGCCTGTCACTCAACTGCTTTGGAGTGGGGGTGATCTGTGAGTGTGACAGTCTCAGTGACTTCCGATCTGGTTGGTTGCTGGAGTTTCAAGTCCCGCCAAAAAATAAGGTCATATCAGGACGGGTACTGACTTGTGGCAGTGCACACTCATGGCGACTTATAGTGCTTTCCCACTGGGAGACATAGCCACCAGCACCATGCCCTGATATCCCGCTCAGTCACATTATTCTGACACTGAGCCAACCAATACTTGCCTTATCCTAATAATGCCGAGCACTTGGCTAGGAAGGGAGATGTATCAATTAAAAGTCATTGGTTTGACTCTACCAGGGTTCAAACCCTTGGGTTCGAATTCCACGATATACTAAAACGGGAGATGGACGCTCAACTCATTCGGCCATCCCGTCTGGTCGACCTCCAATCTTTTTAATATGGCGATGACAACCACAACTATGACGGGGATGTCATGCAGATAACGATTATGATGATGACAGTGACCAGGACGCTGACAGTGACGATGACGAGATGTTGACAGTGATGATGACGGTGATGATATTGGTGACAGTGAGAGTGCCGATTACAATACCGATGTTGGTGACAGTGACGATGATGAGACTATGATAGTGACAGTAACATTTAGTACACTGCTAGGCATGATGATTGTAATTGTGACAGTGACAACGACGCTGAGGATATTGGTGACACTGACGATGCCTATGTTGGTGACAGTGACGATGATACCTATGATGGTAACAGTGATGACGATGACAATGACAGTGACAGTTGGCATTACACTCACAGTGATAATGACAGTGCCGATGACAGTGATGGTGACAGCGACGATGACGGTAACAATACCGATAACAGACCATGATGGTGCCAATGTCAATCCAGATCTGACAATATGACAATAATTTAATTTTACTCTCTTGACCCCTCACATGGTATGAGAACAACAAAATAACAACATAGAATGTAGACTACAATGAACAGGGCTGCCCTTAGGTTAGGCTCGGGGCCTAATTGGGAACATTTTTGGCAGAGCCCCCCAGGTTCACAGTGCCAAGATCTGTTTTAGTAACATGATTAACAAGACTAGAGTGAATTACCCGAGCACGGTACCTCCTTGGGTGTAATCGGTCAAATTTCAGGGTCGGGGGACTGGTTTTTATTTGATTATATTTACATTGCTCACGGGCACAAAAGATCTGGAAGCTGAAGGGGGAGAGAGAGCATGACTTTATTTCGGGCGTAGACGAAAAATGTTTAATAAGTGCACCAGCATCTAAGTTAGATATGTAGAATCAAATCTAGATAATTGCTTTGGTTTTGACAATTTTATGTTTTCATCGGACTATGCAGCTTTAATATGCTATATTGTTTCTTAAACTGTTATCATGTTCTAAGGTAAATGTTGATTATCTCATTGCTATTTGTCCATATGTTGCATCTCCCATCTCACACCCATATGTTATCATCGGTGCGTGACCTTATGTCGGCCGGGACTTCCCAGCAATTACAATCACTCACCAGCGTCACATATAAGGGAATACTGAGTCAATTAATAAAACCTGTTACTGCAGAAGCCTATGGTGTTAGATTTTTGGCAAACTTGCCAAAATTACTTTAACTTGTTTCCATTTCAAATATCTCAAAAGATAGCCATTTAAATCAAAGTTACTTCAAACTAAAGTAAGGTAGATTATAATGAACAACATAATATGTTTATCTCAGAAGATTAGAGAAACTCAAACCAATCGGACTATGCAACTTTAATTAACAAGTTAAATGCACAATAATGAATTCATAGTGATATGTCAATTGCTTGGGTGTCAATTGGTGATTGTCATTTTTTCTCTATGATAATTTTCATCATTTTGGTTTATTCGTTTGATTGCCTGTGCTAATCAAACAGCAGGTGTGGGTGGGTAGGTGAAGAAAAGGTTGTAGTGGTGGTCAGTCCAGAGCGCTGTTGCAAACTGACCATCCTTGTGTGGGAGAGATGGTCTCTGGATAGTGTTGTGATTTGATTGGTCGATGAGGTTGTGTTGTGATTGGCTGAGAGCTGGGGGAGGGTGGCTGTGCGGTGAACCCCAGCGCACACACCCCCCCGGCGGCAGCTCCCCCCCCCCCACTCGGAAGTCTGGCCCCCACTCGGAAGTCCCCCCCGGAAGCCCCCCATCAGTGTCATGGGGTGGGAAGCCCCAGCAGCTTTGCAGTCCCTGTGCCCAGCAATGAACCCAAATGAGCGTCTCCGCTCATTTAAGGCTATGATTTGTTCAGTATTTCTTTTTACATGATTTCAATGGAATGACATAGACCTCGTCTTCTTGATGTTAATCGTCAGGCCGAACTTCTTTGATGCATTGGAGAAAGCGTCCAATATTGTCCATATACAGTACAAGCCCGTTAAACCAAGCACGGTTAAACCAAACGATCGGATAATCAAAAAAAATGTCGGCAGCCCGGCAAAATACTACCATTTATCATATAAAAAAGTTGGTTAAACCAAAGTCGGTTAATCAAAACTGTCGGTTAATAAAAAAAAAATGTTCGGGCCCCAGGACACTTCCGGTACAGTTAAACCAAACTTTCATGTGATTATATAAAATTATTGGACGCGAGGTTTGTCACAATCGATGTAGCGGCCGTCGCCAGCATCCGCCAAATCGCGCGTAAACATCTCGACCACCGGCGCGTCACTATGGTAACGGCCCAGGGACGCGCTGGCGTCATGGTTACCGCGAGACACCTATTTCCGGTTTCGGAGTGCGAAAATAGAGTTAAAGTTGCATACCGGTGGGCCTTGAGTTTCTGCCACTAATCCCTCTCCCTCTCTCTCTATTTCTAAATTTCAAATCTGACCATCCGAGCAGGACTGGAGACAGTAGTGACCAGATGCAGCTGGTATCAGGGTGGCCAGGAGCCACTCACAGGTGACACCATGGGCTGGTTTTGAAATTTTCTCAGATATCCTCAGATATCCTTTCTTAATAGCTATATTAGGTTGATAATGATAATCTAATCTATTTTGCTTATCTGTTGATTATCCTCCCTGGATTGTATTGTTTTATTCTACTATGACAGTAGGATAGTAGGTAATGACTAATATATAGAAGAGAACCGATAAGTGGTAGGGTCCTTGTTTATATTCCCATCATAGATTATAGAGCACATATATATATATATATATATATATATATATTCATATAATTATATATGTGTGTGAACTTACATAAATCCTCTGGTGCAACATACTGCATGGCACGTCTGTTAGGGACAAGAACGACCAGTGGCGGCACCACCAGTCACATGCGTGAGATGGAGAAGGCATAATATAGAATAGTACATATATAAAACAAGTAATTCCCTTCCGCACCTTTATACTCACATTATAGACCTATATCATAAGACGTCAGCATGGGTATTTACGTCAGTGCGCACGCTGCTTGGCTGCAGGATGGCATCCGTTCACACTGTAAGCTCAATGGCTATGAGCAATCTTCATAAAGAAAAAGTGAAATATCTCTAAAACCACACGACCTAGGCACAAACTACTTGGAACACACTTAGAAAACATATTCAATGAACAGATTATATTATATTTATTAGGTTAGGATTCTGCATTTCTTTTCATTTTGACTAAAACTTGCACTGCATGTATCGGCAAACTCAATGCATTGTCAATGGCCGTGAGCAATCTTCTTACAGGAAAAGTGATGTCTCTAAATCCACACCACCTAGAAACAAACTGTTTGGCAGACAGACAGATAATATGCTTAACAACCAGATTATATTAAATTTATACGGTTAGGCTTCTGCATTTCTATTAATTTTAAATAAAACTGATGTTTTGCACTGCGCGTATCAGCAAACTCAGTACATTGTCAATGGCCATGAGCAATCTTCTTACAGAAAAAGTTAAATATCTCTAAAACCACACAACCTAAAAACAAACCGCTTCGCACACAAGCAGATAACATGCTTAACACACAGATTCTATTAAATTTATATGGTTCAGGTTCTGGATTTCTATTAATTTTGAATAAAACTAACGTTTTGCACAGTGTGTAGCGGCAAACTCAATGCATTGTCAATGGCTGTGAGCAATCTTCATACAGAAAAAATGAAATATCTCTAATACCACACCACGTAGACACAAACCGTTTGGCACACAAACAGATAACATGCTTAACAAACAGATTATATTAAATTTATATTGTTTGTGTTCTGGATTTCTATTAATTTTCAATAAAACTAAGGTTTTGCACTGCGCATATCGACAAACTCAATGGCAGTGTGCCTTCGTTCTGCAGCCAAGCTGCATGCGCATACACAATGTTTGTAAGCATTAAAAGGGGTCTATATGTTGTTCACCAAATATAATATATGTCCATGTCCATAATAATTCATGGATATATTGCACATATGATTGTGTAACAAATACTCTAGGTACATACAATTGGATCGGCGAGTTGCATGGGCGAATTATAATTTTGAGAGTGCTGGGTCGGTGTTTTAATACTGAATGGACCCCCTCCCCGCGAGTTGGTCCTAACGTGAGTGGATGGTGGGAGGCCTCTCGCCGTGAGGCCGGCTTGATGAGCTGCTCATGGCCGGGCGAACTGCAGGGGAGGCCGGCCTGCCGATAGAGGGGGCGCCCTCAAGCTGTTCCAGCTGTCTACTTCAGCAACACGTAGCCGATAGAAAGCGCATACTTATCTTGATATATGCATGTTATGCATGTGTGTCTATACATTAATATATAAAACAGTATATATATACGTGTGTGTATGTGCATTTATATCTATATACACCAGTCGGGATGGCTGAATGAGTTGAGCGTCCGTATCCGTTTGGTAGATGGTGGGATTCGAACCCATGGTTCGAACCCTGGTTGAGTCAAACAAATGACTTAAAAATTGATACTTGTTGCTTCATTGCTAGGCGCTCGGTATTATTAGGATAAGGCAAGAACTGGTTGACTCAGTGTCAGGATAGTGTGACTGAGTGGGATATTAGGTCATGGTGCTGGTGGCCTGGTCTTCCAGTGGGGCAGTACTATAAAGTCACCATGAGTGCACACTGTCACAAGTCAGTACCCGTCCTGATATGACCTTTGCCCGGACGCAAAGCTCCAACAACTAAGCTATATATATATTATATATATATATCCAAATATATGTGAAGCGGGCGAGACTACTCGACCGGTGGAAATGCGGGCCTGCGCTGATTAGCTCACATTATGAAATGCAGGCTACTCACCAGACTCGCATTTACCACCATTTGTGGGGCCGGGTTCAGTGCTGTTAAGCATTGCTAGGATATGTCCATTGTGACTTTCCTAGCAACGCTGGAAGGTCAGGCGTTCGGACCCAGACCCATCGGATGTGTTTTTGCACTTCTGATGTTTTAGACGAGATTTAGGCTTTTATTGTCGAAATTCCAAACTTGTTTAACTTAATGGTATGGGAGGGGATTTGATAGTTCATATACGACATGTTGCTACAATCCATTGTTAGTCTTGGGTAAGAATAAACCTGCGAGCTCTTGGAAAGGTGAATTGGAACGTTCCATGCATTCTTTACTATCCTCCAGTCTTCTTGTAGATTAACCGCTATGGTCAACTTGATATTTGATTGCTTTGTATGCAATTAAGGGCCTTATGCCTAATAGGCCTTATGCAGCTAATTAACCCATTTGCGGGAAGATAATAACAGACATATTACCGGAATTAATGCAGTACTATTTTGGCTAAAAATATGACAGTAACTTAGGCTGATTAACAGTGACAGTGGCAGCAACACGAGTGTGGCTGCTTAGTTTTGGATTAATTTAATCATATCAATATACACCGAATGGCGGGGGAGGACAGCCAGTTAGTTGGAATAACAAATAATTGCTTTAGACCGATAAATGCTGGGAGGGGCAAAGCCATATTTAGATGATACTCTGGCTGGCTGCCCTTAGCCCGGGAATGACAACGACGGTGACGGACTACCTGCAGACGGGACGAGAGGCAGCTGCGGCCCGCGGCCGGCCCAGGAAATTCACATGGAAAGAATTACATAAATTAATTTGTAGGTTCGCCTTAAGTGGGGGTGGAATAGCCCAACGGTTAAATATGTATATATGAAGAGTTATATATTTATGCATATATTTATGGAGATATGATAGGACCGATCCTGTCTGGTAGCTTATCATGATTGACAGTTCCAAGGCTCGCAGCCAGCAAGATCTCACAAACGCTCGGCGAACCTCCTCACCGTAAGCCTAGGAACCTTGGAGACCTGGAGACAAAACTAAATAGGTCTAACTACTGCTGCGAGAGTTGAGATTTAAATAAATATATGAAGATTTTTGGGTGTGGAGGGTGTGGCAGCATATGATATATATAGAGAGAGAGACTTCACAAATATTATTTTTGGGCGTTCATAATATATATATAATATGACAGGACACTAGTAGATTACCTCAATGGGAAAGAAAGCATATTCTGATGAATAAATCATTTTCCTCCTTCCTCCAGACAAAGAGGAAATGAGAAAGACAGGTAAATATATGAATAAATAAAAGGTTGTGGGTGATTTCCCAGATCCCCGCTGTGCTGGCATAAGTAGAAGCATTGCTGCGTTCCTCTCGTGGTATGTGTGTAGTTATAATACTATTGAGTCGGTGGAGAGGGATAGGGATGGTATCATGCTATATATATATATATATATGCTAGAGAAAGGTCATGTTTCAACAACCAGTGTAATCTAGGCACGAGTGTCTAGGCTGTTGTGTTTTGTGGAGCATCATAGTTATATATATATATATTTAGAAGATAACTGACATGAGGAGCTAAAAGGCTAATGAATGCAAGGCTTGTGATGGGGGAATAAGAGCTTGGGGCCATTATGCTTTGCAAAGCAAATTGATGGCTGAACATGAGTGTGTCCCTCTACTAGCAGGCATTCTTTTCTTTGTCATCATCATCATGCTGTCGGTCGTGATGTGACAAAGACTGCTTTCATTACTTGACTGCCACTCTCCATTTAGCTCTCTGCTGTGAGAGTGATGTCCATGAGTCGGTCTTAATGTCTCTCAGCTTCAGGTTTCTCTTGATGGAATCCTTGAACTGGAGACGAGGGCGCCCTCTCTTTATGTAACCAGAAGACAGTTCAGAGTAGAGGATCTGCTTTGGTAGCCTGTCTGATGACATCCTCATGAGGTGCCCAGTCCATCGGAGATTCTTTTTGATCAGAAGATCTTCCATATAGGGCAGCCCCGTCCGTTTGAGTATTTCCTTATTTGTCACTTTGTCCTTCCAGGTTAGCCTCATGATTGAATGCAGATGTCGCATCATGAAGGCACGCAGCTTTTTCACCTGTCGTCTGTACACTGTCCAGGCCTCGGCTCCATATAGTAGGGTGGATAGCATGATTGCACGGCACATCTTGCCTTTGACCCATATGGACACATGGTGGTTGTTCCAGAGTCTCTGGCGTAGTCAGCCGAAAGATGCGCTAACCTTGGCCATCCTCCTCTGTATTTCAGCATCAATGCGTCCATCACTTGACATAGTGCTTCTGAGGAAGGTGAATTCCGGAACAGAGTTCAGCTTGTTTCCGTCAACCATGATTTTGTTCATGAAAGCTGCCTGCCAAAGTGTTGAAGTGCTGCTGGCTTTTGCAAGTTACCAGCGGCACTCTCTCGGGGAGCAAATAGAGGTTTCACACTGGCAAGAACATGTCCAGACAGGTGCACAATTATTTGTCCCTGCAATGGCTGATCAGGAGATGTTTGGAGTCCCATACATCAACCGCCCTTGATGCTGCCACAGTGACATGTTTTTCTGTTCAGGGTTTGCTCCCTTAGCCTTCGGTTCTGTCAAGAACCTGTACCACAAGGCAGTGGTTTACAACTCTGCAGGGCAGGGGCATCAAACTCCCTGAGGTATTCCAATACCAGCATACACATTTTCTTTGTATTTGGTAATTAATTGATTAAGCAGGGGAATTTTCAATTATCGACAATTGTGTTTCCTCATTCCACTGCTCCTTACCTTTTCCTACTAATTGAACAACATGAGACCAGTACATTATATAGCGACATTTAATTTTCTTTTGTTTCGTTACAGTTTTTGAGTCATGATGTTGAGTTTGGGGTTTGAGGTTTCCAGGCACTTAACCCTATAGAGACAAATTCTTACAGTAGTTGGGTTAGGTTGGATGGTGAATTTAGGCTGGAGAAGTACATGTCCAATCGATTGAAATGCTCTGGTCGAAGTGAATTTTGAAATTCTACTACATCACAATGGTTTATAAGATTTATGCTAGGTGGCGCATCTTGCGCGCTCAATTACCCATGTTGCGACCAACATTGACAATGCTGAATGGCAGACTAGGTAGTGACAAGTATCACTTGTTAAGTAAGTTATTGGTTTAAAAGGGCCAGATTGCTGATTTCTGCTGGAAACTACTTTTTCATATTGTAAAATATTCTGATATTGAGATGTCTGAAATATTATAGAATAAAATAAAAGCTAGGTCATTTGAGGAATATTATGGAATGGACTGAATATTAGGGTATATGATATGTAGTTGGGAATATCATACAAGTCATAACAGCAAATCCATTGACTCAGTATCTGGTGGGTGTACAGGTATGTAATCCTCACGAAAACACTTGTGACACAGGGAGTATGGGGCCAGTATGTGGGTGAGTCACTAAACCAGCCTATCAGGGAAGATGGAAAGAGAACAGGGATTCAAAAGAACAAATGTGAAATGCGGAGAGGTAACTTGCTTAATAAACACTGACCTCTCTTCACTCGACAAAGCCTGTGGCTGAGTATCTTCTTGCTACTACCGCATGTACCAACATCTAGAAGAAGCACCAGTGATGTTTTAACAAGATGCCGTATTGGCAGCTCTTGGCGAACATCAATTTTCCTGCTCAACTGGGACTCTCCCCCTGAATGTATTGGATGTCAGTGCCCACTGACACTAAAACACATTTGATTAAACTGTGTGGATTTTATGGAACTGCACCAACAATTCTACACTGCAAACAGCATGCATGACCTTTTTACTAAAGTAAAATAAGAAAACATGTTAGGCTTTTTGAGGACAGCTGATCTGACCCACCTCATATAATTGATTTAACCAATTTCATCTATTAATATTGATAGCCTATTGTTCTATTGATTACCTATTGTTCGATTGATTACCTATTGTTCTATGACATTGATTATTCTTCCTGATTAAATGCGAATTATACCACTTCTATCTCGTCGTTAATTATATGATTGTGAGTTTTTTAAATGTCATGAGTGTGTATTGACACAAAGTTCATTACATGCTTTTAAATAATATGTAAAAGCGATGGCTAAATAAAAAACAAACAATTCTCGCTGTGAATATGGCCAATGCTGCCCACATGACATAGCGCAACCTTCAATCAATCAACAAGCACCATCTCGGTGGCGGCTTCCGGTGGCTTTGCCTCCATGCGTGCAAACCCAAATCGGCCAGGTCGCTGCCGTCAGCGGATTTCTGTATGAAGATTGCTCACGGCCATTGACAATGCATTGGTGGACGGCACGCTTCTGGCACTCCATTAATAATATTGACATAATGTATTTATCTAGCACATAAAGGTAGAGAATGCTGCCAGCTGCTTGCTGACGAATGATGATTTCCAGACCGGACGGAGTCGTCGAGTAGCTAGGGCTCCGATTTCCGGTGCGGGAGGTCATGGGATCAGTACCGAGCCCAGTCAAATCAAAAGACTCATAAAACTCATATTTATCGCGACCTTGTCTTG
This sequence comes from Branchipolynoe longqiensis, assembly GCA_030323885.1. NCBI lineage: Eukaryota > Metazoa > Annelida > Polychaeta > Phyllodocida > Polynoidae > Branchipolynoe > Branchipolynoe longqiensis. The sequence continues at coordinate 30,796,106 of CM059188.1, forward strand.
CGCTTGGAATAACTAGGGTAAGGCAAGGTCTGAGTAGTTCATTGTCAGGATAACGTGGCTGAGTAGGATATTTTGTGTAATGGTGCCAATATCCTGGTTCCTCCACACTCTAAATCCGCCATGAGAGTGGTTTTGGGTTGTTTTTGTAGTTGTCCATCCTAGTAACATCTAAGGTCATATTGGGACGGGTAGCGGCTTGAGACATTGCGCACTCATGGCGAGGATTTTAGTGCTGCCCCACTGGGAGACCAGACCGTCGGTACCATGACCCAATATTCCACACAGTCACATTATCCTGATACTATGCAAACCAGTCCTTGTTCTATCCTATGAATGCTGAGTCCGTCATGAGAGTGCAGTGCCTGATATTAATATGTAGGTGTTGCTAGGGAGAAAAACGTCAAAAAAACAATATTTTAGAAATGACTTAAATGGTGTATTTTGTTTTGGTAGCGAGTGCCTCGCACCTGGGAAATACATTACCATAAGAAACCTTATGTAGTAGTAGTCAATAAAGCATATTTATTTTTTCTTTTTTTTTTTGGTCCATTAGTTGTTTAAGCAGGGGAAATTTCTGGTCTTCCTCATTCCACTGCTGGTCGATAGAAAGCCCGAGCCTACACATTTATTGACCCAAGGGATTTTCAACCTCCCACACCACATATACATGGTATGAGAGCAACCGGCCTTTGATGACGCTCTAAGTTATACACAGCAGTGGAAATCCAAATTGGCAGAGCTGGGTGCATGGGGAATCGAACCGCTGACCCTCAGATTAGGAGTCTGACATAGAAAAAAGTCAGACACTCTACCCACTCCGCCACAGAGAACGCACAAGAGAAGGAAGGAGGATAAGGAGAAGGAGGAGGAGGAGGAGGAGAAGGAGAAGGAGGAGAAGGCGGAGAAGGAGAAGAAGGAGAAGGAGAAGGAGAAGAATGCGGAGAAGGAGGAGAAGGACGAGAAGGAGGAGAAGCAGGAGAAAGGAGCAGGAGGAGTAGATAGGAGAGCCATAGTTGCTACATGCCTGGCCTGGTTAGTGTTCTGCTTGGCTATTTCGGAATCCAGTCAGGTCGATTTTTGATTGGTCCCAGCAGTTAACTAGCATTAGCTTCAGCCGCAGCTCCATTGGCTTCTTCCTTATGGGGGCGCGGGGGCGGGGACATGCATTAATTAGTTTAAAAGATTTTTTTTTATTAAAGTTGCATAGTCCGATGGTTTTGAAGTTCGGCCATTTCTCTGAGATAAATATATTAAAATGATTGCTATAATCTACCTTACTTTAGTTTGTGGTAATTTCTAAATTAAATGGCTAACTTTGGATATATTTAAAGGACAAACATGCAAATATAATGTTAGTAGGCACGCCAAAACTCTAACACCATTGGCAAACACAGTAACAGGTTATATTTAATTAGGCAACAAATGCTTAATATCTGAGTTAAATAGGTAGAATCAAATCTAGGTGAGTGTTTTGGTTTTTAAAATTTGATGCTTCATTGGACTATTATTTTTTTTATTTTTTTTTTCTTGAAGATTTATACTGCCTGTCATGGATAAGTCTGAATAGATTTGTTTTCACCCTTAGAAAGTTTGTTGATAGAAAGCCCGAGCCTACCCTTTTACCGACCCAAGCGATTTTTAACCTCCCACACTACATAGACATGGTATGAGAGCAACTGGCATTTGATGATGCTGTGGTGGAAATCCAAATTAGCAGAGGTGAGGGTATGGGGAATCGAACCACTTACCTTCAGATTAGGAGTCCGGCCTAGAAAGAAGTCAGACACACTAACCACTCCGCCACAGAGGACACGACTGATATGACTATGCACCTTTAGAGGGGATGGGGTGGGGGGGGGGGGTGATCGGCACAAAGCATCAAGACTAATGTGGAAAAGTGAGCTGCTTGGATGGTCGCTTCTTGACAATTAAATATTTCTTTCTGTTTAATTGAATACAAAAGTAAATATAATATAATGCAAATGCATGCCAGGCTCCCACTCTTAAGGGATATAATCCCCAAGACTCATTACAAGGGGCGTCTCAAATTAAACAAGTATTTTAATAGTCATTAAAACATTAACTCAATGACATGCAATTACAGGATACAAGTCTGTTCTCTAAACCAATAAGAATTCCATTTGAAATAAATTAGTTGTCGTCTAACTAAGCCTCTTACTACGCTTAGAGGAAGGGACAAATTAAATGTAACGTCAAAGATAATTTCGACTAAAGCTCACCAACAAAGCAAAGTGCCATTTACCACATTTCATTTTGTGCATTTCTACTTTAGCCGAAGAAAGACTATATCCATTTATAGGAGTGTTTTAAATCATTTGCTTGCATTGTATAATTAGACAAATTCTCGGGCGCGAATGACAATGTAGTTAGGGTTTGGGCCGATGGTGGCGCCAAGGACCCAGGATGGAAGGAACGGAGCATGTACATTGCGAGTAGGATAATACGGATAATAATAATAGATAATAATACCTTCCCATCCGCGTCTTTATACTCGCATAATGCTTATACATCACATAGATTTGCATCTTGGTTTGGAAATTAACAGTACTGACTTAGTCCGGGTAGTTCCAGCGTTCGCTGTTGGGTGGTGGAGAAGCGACGGGCGAAGGCGGGATGGGGGGGGGGGGAGGGGAGGCTCGAGAGGGGGTTGGCGGAAGCGGTGGGTTTGGGGCTGTATGAATGCATAGAGCAGGTGAGTTCAGGTTGCGAGCAGTTCAGAGCCACTCCGAGGTTTGCGCTGGCGCCGCGTGGTGTCGCTGTGGTGCGGCACGTAGGAGCAGCTCGGGCGGAGGGAGGGAGGGGGGGGGGGTGACGTAGAGAGGGAGAGGGAGGGACAGACACGCTCGACTCAGTCAGTCAGTCGGTCGCCACGCGTGAGCAGGTCAAGGAGACACTCGGAGCTGAACCCTGTTGTTGTTGGAGTAGCTGAGAGTGTGAATGTATGTGGGACAGCACGAGGCACTGGCTGGATCGGCGCGGGGCATATAGGAGGCAGGAGGAGAGGGAGCAGGAACAGGAGGAGCAAGAGAAGGAAGGAGGAGAAGGAGGAGAAGGAGGAGAAGGAGGGGGAGGAGAAGGAGAAGGAGGAGAAGGTGGAGAAGGAGGAGGAGGAGAAGGAGGAGAAGGCGGGGGAGGAGGAGGAGGAGGAGAAGGAGGAGAAGGAGGAGAAGGAGGAGAAGGAGGAGAAGGAGTAGAAGGAGCAGGAGGAGTAGATAGGAGAGCAAGAGGAGGAGCGGTGGGAGGCGAAGGAAGAAAAGAAGAAAGGTATATAGCAAAATATTAATTCCCGCATGTGCACAGAAGCGCGGACTGGCAAAAGAGGAAAGGAAAGCAAAACTAAGACAATCGAGGTAAGATCTGGCATCGATAAGCTTTAGCTCGACCAGTGGTAGGGTGGGTGGGTGGGGGCGGAGTGGGATGTCAGGGGAGGAGGGGCGTGGGAGGAGGAGTGAGGGTTGTGTGGGGAGAGGAAGGGGTAATAATGCCCTTCTCAGGCTTGGAGGGATGGCAGCCCCCACGGGAAGGTGAAGGCGTTTAGGTATATAGCCTGGCGTGGCAAGTTGATGAGGGGCTGCGAGGCATGCGGTGACGGGAGGGGGATTGGGGAGGGAAGATGGGAGGTACGGTAAGGGGTCACGTGTAGGGAAATGCTCAGGGCGGTGGGATGCTAGTTAGCGAGAGGCGCCGAACTATACTGGGCAGTAGATGGACGTGTGGGTGCTGGTAGAGGGCGCGTCTTCAATGAAGTGGGCGAGGCGCGGTGGAGAAGGGCCGGGGCGGGGACGGAGCACAGGGTTGCGGGGCAGGGGCGCGGCGGGGTGGGGACGGGGCGGGGACGGGGCGTGGCGGGGACGGGGTGGAGACGGGGCACCACAGGGACGGGTCGGCGGGGCGGCGGGGCGGCGGGGTGGCGGGGCGGCGGGGCAGCGGGGGGGGGGGCCGAAAAAGGGCGAAGAAGGGCGGTGAAGGGCAGGGAGCGTCAGGAACCTACCTGCCTTCAAAATGTTTCAATGAGCAGTGTGATGAGCAACTCACATAAACTGAAACTGGGAATTTATATACTTTTATACTATGGGGTTCAATATGCCACGGCGCGCCATTTAGAAGTGTAATGTGCTGTAATGGGAGTAATGACTATCAATCGTTTTATATAGACATCTATTCACTAAGAGGGTCGTCTATTTTATGCAACTATAATATGGGGAGACATTTACATTGGAAAGTAATGCAGCATGGAGAACTGCGTCAAATACCCTATTATACTAAGACGGCTCACTCAGCCTGTACTATGTAATCAAAATGATCAAACCCACCACTTGGTTCGCTGGCTGTTCTCTTGGTTAAACAGTTGCTATGTTATATGTATAACTGTATATATGAATGTGAAAGACGTGTGATGATGGTGATGATGATGATGATGATGATGATAAGAAACATCCTATTGAGCCTCCATCTCCGGTGGGGTGAACATAATTAACTCTGTTTTTGTTGGAGTTTTGCTAGTGACAATGTGTTCCCGTGGGGAGACCACTGGGAGACCACGCCGTCAGGCCGGCGGCACCATGACCCGATATCCCACTCAGTCGAATTATCCTAATACTGACCTAACCAGTCCTTTCCCTATCCTAGTAATGCTGAGTGCCCGGGCTGGTTAGTGACAAGTATCAATTTTCCCTCCACTTGCATTCTTTCTGGTGCATGGAAAGGACATTTCAATAATTATTAACCGTCTCTTTAGTATGAACATCTCAAGACAATCTCAGCCGCTATGTGTTATCACATTTCCACATAGGCGCTTATGTCACAAAACGAGTGGGGCACCCATTGCTTCTCTGTTACATAATCCTGGTCCCCAATCCGTCGCCCGAGAATAGTAATGCTCTTTGCCAATATTTAAATCCGAACCGAAAATCCGTATATTTTTCCAATTGGTTTGACTCGGCTAGGGTTCTAAATCCCGACTTTCCGAACGGGAAGTCTGCGCTCTTGCCGATTTGCTCACCATGTCTGGTAGCTTGTTTGTAGTAATGGTCTTTAGATTTAAATTAGCATATTCAACATATTTATCCATGTTGTGGTCTATGGGGATGGAGAAAATCCTGAACTTTTGAATCAGACACTCATATATATATAAGGTTTCAAATAATGACAGGATCAAAATTACTGTTTACCACAACTCCCCTTACTGAGTGCACACTACCTCCTACCTCTGAGGCATTGTGGTAAAGGGCATATCTCTTCCCGTGGAAAATATAGATGGGGTTCGAAATCCCGGTTGGGTCAAACCAAAGGCTTACCAAATGGACACTTGTCGATGCCTAGCCTGGCGCTCCTGTATTATTAGGATAGATTCTACTCGGTGCTGCTCCCAATTTCTGCATGAACTACAGTGACTGGTGCTGTACATTATACAGCAGGAGCCACTCCCTTAATTCTACAGGATCGGTGCTGTCACTATTACAGCAGTGATCAAAGTTAGATTATTTAGACTGTCAACTACAATAGTAAGATGGCCGGAGGACCAGTGCTCCAGTGCTGACAAATGTCATATTCAGATGAATAAATACTTTACCCAAAAAAATAAGGAACGGTTTGTTCAGTATCAGGATAATGTGACCGAGTGGAGTATTGGGTTATTCTAAGGGCGCACTGTAAAGTGGTAATCAATATGGCCTAGAAGAAGTCGGTATCCGCCCTGGTATTTACCTGGATGGCTATAGGGCGTAAACCCCAAATAAATAGACAGAGTTCCGGTAATTCAAGCACCATTACACCTGTATGTCCCTCCTATTTGAAGCAGGGTCTGAGTGGCAGGAATGGCTTCAGATTCCGGATCAGTTGAGTCCTCACCAGACGGCGTGAAGTTGAAACTAGTGGGCGAGTAGCTAAGTCTCAGTGTCCTGTGATGGCGGGGAGAGGGTGGAGGTGGAGAGCAGGGGGTGGGAGGTGGGAGACTAGAAGGGTGGGAGGGGGGTGGGAGAGGTGGTTGGGATGATGGGTGGAAGGATGCGGGGTGGAAAGGGTGGGTGGGATAGGAAGGGTAGTAGGGGAGGTGAGAATTTGGAGAGGAGTGGAGGGGGGAGGAGGGAAGGGTTGGGAGGGTGGGGTGCGAGAAGGGTCTAAGGGGTGGGAGGATTGAGGGAGGGGGTAGGGTGGTAGCGGTGGGAGGAGTGTGAGTGGTTTATGGGGAGGGTGGGCGTGAGGGGGAGGGGGATGGTGTGAGGGCAAGGTTGGGGAGGGGTGGTAGGGGGACGGGTGGGGTTGGAGATGGAGGGCGGAAGCGTGGGAAGGGGACGAGTGAGGGGTGGAAGGGGTGGGAATGGTGGGAGGGATGTGGATGCGGAAGGGTAGGAGGGGTGAAAGGGGGAGAGGGAGAGGGTAGGGGTGTGAAGGGTGTGAGAGGGATGGGAGGAGGAAGGGGGAAAGGTGCGAGGGTGGGAAGGAGGGTGTTGTTGAGGGGGAAGGAGGGAATGGGGGATGGGTGGTGTGAGGGGAGGAAGTGTGGAGAGGGGGAAGATGGGGTGGTGGCTTTTGGGATGTGGGGGAATGGGTTGGATGAGGATGGGGAGTGATCAATCAATGAGCACTGTGTGTCAAGGACACAGCTAATTTGATCACTTTATAGTTGATTATCGACATCTTTGATTATCGGTATTATCGATTGATATATATTATATTATCGAACACATGTGAAATGATCGATGTCAGCTATGAGGACATAATTCATGACACTCAGACAAAGGACTAAGGAGTCAATGTTTTAATCGTCATTTATTGATTATGGCAATCAAAATAAGTAATCAATCAGTTTTGAGGTAAGAGTGCCACAGTGGGCGTGCAGCAGGCTGGCTCTGAGAAAATGGTGTCATGATAGGAGATAACTGCAGGCGGCTGGCACCTTGCTACCTGGAAGGCTGCCTTGCGAGTGGTGTCGTTAAAGTGTGTTGATGTTAGCGCTACTCCGGTCGGGTGATTGTCTGTAGCGAGATAGGCAACATGGTGAGAATAGACAATCATGAAACTATCAACAAACTCAGCACTTAACCCTTTACGGAAGAGGGTTGGGTGGGTGGGGGAAAGTTACTGTTGCATGTACGGCAGTGAGAAGGGAAGTGAGGGGAAAGGGGGCAAGAGGTCACCTGCTGAGCCTGGACTTGCCTCGTGCGTGAATTAAATATGTTGCCTCATCAACATACTTAATGTTATATCAGCGTCGCAGAAACAATACCAGATCAGCAACAACCCAGAAGTATGGGTGGTGTGTGAGGGGAGGGGGGTTTGGTCTTATGGTGCAGTCACACTACGACGCTTCCACCGGCGACCCGTCAGCGTTGAAAATCAAATTTTAAGCATCGAGAAACGTCCAACTTTTCGGCGGTTTGGGGACAAAGGTCGGCGTCAGCGCAGTGTGTTAGTAGCACGTGGCCAACGTGTGTCGACGCATTGGGGGAAAAAAAAAAATGTTTGGGGCGACGTTTTCATATAACCTTAAATGTTGCTAGGGCATAAAACAACAATGCCCCAGTTTGCCGCAATGTGTGGGAACAACCCTCCCGCGCGCGCGGCGTCTACCTAGCGTTTCCATAACGTTATTCCGGCGCGTCCAACGGAGCTCGACGACTGCCTAACGTCCTCCTAATGTCCTTACCCATATATTTGCGCGTGCTGCTGGTCGTTTTTTTTTTTTTTACATGCTTAAAACCTTGGGTGACCAATAACGCGCGGTGAAGTTGTCCGCCAACCATCAACGTGAAGGATAGTGTACCGATGTGTACCGACGCGCGCATAACGCGCCCCCAGCACGTCTCGATATTTCACTAATTATCGCCCAAAATCAACACACGTCGACGGGTCGCCGGCGAGAAGCGTCGTAGTGTGACTGCACCATTACAAGCATTTCCCAATGCGAGATTCTAATCAAATTATCGTGTTGTGTCAGGCAGCCTTAAGGATGAATTATGTCACAGCTGTGGGCATCGAGCGGGAGAAAAGAGCAGCCACAAAGACAAATGTTCATAACTGATGCATGTTATTTTGGGGGAGGGGGGGGGGGGAAATGTGCATGCTGTTTAGCAAGTTCCCATTACCCTGCTTGCTATTAATCCTTGGGATCGATAAACAGTTGCGCAGCTGGGGGAAGCACTCACTCACTCCTGTACTAATCTAATGCGCATGCTCGTTCATCCAATAGTGGAGAATGTGGATCTTTTTGGGGGAAATAACACCACCCCATATTTCAGAGAAATTGCATAGACAGAGACACCATTATCTTCCCTTGCCCAAGTCCTGGTATCACTTTACATGTTACTAGGACGTAAAACATCAATCAATATCTCACTGGTGAGGTATATAAGAAGGCAAGCAGCAGCTGTAAGGGGGGTTAAAGGTGGTGCCCCCTGGAGGATCACGAGAGTGCTGCCACCAAAGGTGATTCCCAGTTCCTGTTAACGAGGCGGATGGGATGGCCAAATGAGTTGAGCGTCTGCCTCCCATTTTGATTGATCGCAGGATTCAACCCCACAGGTCAACCCCGATCAAGTCAAACCAATGAATTAAAAATTGATACTTGTCGCTTCCTAGCCAGACACTCTGCATTATTAGGATATAGCAAGGACTGATTGGTTCAGTGTCAGGAGGATATGACTGAGTGGGATATCAAGACATAGTGCTGGTGGCCTGGTCTACCAGTGGGGCAGCATTATAAAGTCACCATGAGTGTGTACTGTCACAAGTCGGTACTCATCTTAATATGACCTTAGATGTTGCAAGGACATAAAACTCCAAGACTGCCAGTACCATGACCTGATATCCCACTCAGTCGCATTATCCTGACACTGAGCCTATCAGTCATTGCCCTATCCTAATAATACTTGAGCGCCTGGAAAGGAAGCGACAAGTATCAATTTTGAAATCATTGGTTTCACTCGATCAAGGGTTCGACCCCGTGTGTTCTAATCCCGTGATCTACCAAACTGTCCCTTCCGTAAATAAAACATAGTTTGTATATATATGCAGATATCCAATTATACTCCACCAGAGACATATCATAATTCACGAAGCTTAGCAACACTTTATTCCACTTCACTTGCTCTTGTTATATATATATGCTGTATAAGCCATTATGCGAGTATAATAAGGCCGGAAGCTTCCATCCTCTCCCTAGCCTATCTACTACCCCCCCTCCCAGTCATCTGCTGGTTGGGCCTTCTTAACCTACAACTACCATCCTGCTCTCACTCATGTCCGTTGGGGGGCGCCACGTCTGCGAATGCACCACTCCCCCCCCTTACATGCACTCACTGTACCGCTGGATTTTATATATATATATATATATATATATTCAGTCTGGGCTATCTAGCAACACCAATTGCTGTTATCGACACTCCCCAATACTTTCCAATTGGTTCAATCACCACCTATTCTTTTGTCAGAAAATATCTGATACGATGATCAAATTCACTGTACAAAATGGACAAGAGTCATAATCCAATACTATGTGTGCGAGTGATCTTGCATATTCTGTAACTAACTTCTTCAGGGAGATGGTCATGTTGCAACTCTGAAACCAGACGGGATGGCTGAATGAGTTAGAGCGTCCGTCTCCCGTGCTGGTAGATCGTGGGGTCGTGGGTTCGAGTCCCGGTCGAGTCAAACCAATGACTTTAAAATTGATACTTGTTGCTTCCTAGCCAGGCGCTCGGCATTATTAGGATAGGGCAAGGACTGGTATGCTCAGTGTCAGGATAATGTGACTGAGTGGGATACCAGGTCATGGTGCTGGCCGCCTGGTTTCCCAGTGGGACAGCACTATTTAAGTCGCCATGAGTGCGCACTGTCACAAGTCGGTACCCGTCCTGATATGACCTTAGATGTTGCTAGGACGGAAAACAAAAACAAACAAAATCCAACTCTGAAACTAATGGCTGCTCTCTGGGAGGAAGCTAGTTATGTGGTAATCTAGGGCTGCAGTATCTTCAATCAACGTGGGCGTAATCGATTAATCGACTCTGGTCACCCGAGCCACTTTTTGGGGCATGCACATATCCTACAGACTAGGGTTGAATAAACGAATACGCTTCTCCGTGCTAGGGGTGGAAAAAATGGTGGCTTAATCTAAAACCTAATTATTTGTTTTAATAACCAATATAAGTACAGCAAAATAGGATTTAAAGTATTTTAGGATCGTATAAGCTGACAATCTGGGTTATTTTAAAAAAAGCATTAAAACAACTTGTAGTGGTAGCTGTTATCCTACAGGTACTAGCTCAGGCGTTCCTAGCAAACCCCAGCCAAGAGGTGTGTTATTGGCGTCGGGTCGTTTTGCACACGGCACATGTTTTTGTCGACTCCACTCGCGGTGTTCGATTTGAAATTCTGACGACTCGGGTGATCCGAGTCGCCCGGCTCGTGTTAATCGATTACGGCCCGTGTGACCGTTGATATCTGTCAGCATGATAGCCTGAGTGTTCCAGCATGCCTGTTAAAACATGATGCCCTGCTCAAGAAGAACATTCACCCAAGATGATAGCGGTTTGCTTCAGAGCATCTTTCAGATTACTCAGCACTAATTATGGAAAAACATAATTAAACAGACCCTCTTCAGCAATACAGAACCATTATGAAACCTTTGAGGAAATTTCCCGCCTCGCTGCCTTCTCTTTGAACTTCCCTTGTTTGAAGGATTCATTGATGAGATGACAGATTATTTCAGGTATTCCTACAAATATGTCTCTTTTTATTTCAATTTATAAATGTTGTAATCTACTGCCTTTATTTGTATGTAGATTGTTTGATAATTTTACTACCTCTTTTGTGGTTGTTTTGCACATGTTTGTCTGTCTTGTAAGAGCTTTCTCTTTAGTAGTCTAATTACCATTGAATTTGTTAGATAGTTTTATCCCTATGGTAGTGAAGTGTTTGTTTAGTTTCTTGGCTATTTCAGTGTTACTCAGTTTGGTACCATCTTCCCGATTGATTGAAATCTCCTTGTTGTCTCTATTGTTTGGTCTAAGTTTATTCACATTATCCCAAAATTTGATGTAATTCTTTTTTAAATTTCTGTTCATACAGACTTAGATTACTCCGCGAATTAAACAAATTACGTCTGACCTCACAGCAAATAGAGGTCAGGGCTGTAATCTGCATGATATATATTAATCAAGGATGTTGATTAATCTGACCGATATAGAAGAATCAAAGATCCAGAATAATCTGCAGGATATAGAATAATAAATGATCCAGAATAATCTGTAGGATATAGAATAATCAATGATCCAGAATAATCTGCAGGATATAGAATAATCAATGATCCAGAATACTCTGAAGGGTATAGATTAGTCAAGGATGTTGATTAATCTACCAGATATCGATTAATTAAAGGTCCAGATTAATCTGCAGGATATAGATTATTCAAAGATCCAGAATAATCTGCAGGATATAGATTAATCAGGAATGTAGATTATTCTGCAGGATATAGATCAATCAAGAATGAAGATTATTCTGCAGGACATAGATTAATCGAGAATGAAGATTATTCTGCAGGATATAGATTAATCAAGAATGAAGATTATTCTGCAGGATATAGATTAATCAAGATTGATTTTGGAAACGGGAGTGATTTTCATACCATTAAATGGCACTGGTCTCCTATGGTACATAGTTCTAAAACAATTAATAAAATACCTGCAGTTAATTTGAATGGCGTGGTTTTGCGTATATGTAGGAGAATGCGGCAGTCCGATGCAATCGGAATACCACACGTGCCTTGCTATAAATAGATGGTGGCAGTTTTCAAGGAATTTAACTATTAGTCTTCATTGCAACTTTTGTAGATATATATAGATATATATATATATACTTTAGTTGCATAGTTCGTTCAGACATAGATAAAGGATTCACAGTACACTGGTGAATACCAGCCCTATATAAAAACGGTCGAAAAAGCGGCAAATGAAATGAGAGCCTAATTTCACAATCTCATGAGCAACATTTATTCTTTGTATATGCCTTCATATTTCCCAACTACCTTTGAGTTGAAAAATATAATAAAATATCTAGTTTAATAAGATTTAAAAGTGAAATCGACGTCGTTCTATGGCCGCCATCTTGTCGTTTTGCATTCTCTCCCATTTCACCAACGCTGTGCCTATAAGTATCCATTTGATACTGGAGGCAGGCATTCTACTTCCTGTTCTATACTAAAGCTATTTTCACCCATATTTACACTACGTTTTCGTTCACCCGTGTACTACAAGTACCGGGTGAATCTTTTATGTAGGTCAGACATAGCAAATAGTTGAGCAAAAATATCTCAGGTAAGTTTCCAATGTTAACAGCCATTCTATAATAATGCCTTTCCACAGCATATAATGCAGAGAGAGTTGTTATCCACATCAATTCTTGATATTGCATTCACAGAACAGGTTGGTGGTGGAAATCATCTATGATACCTTTTCCACAGAGTATCCTACACAATTATTATTATACAAAATTGTATTATCTATTCCCATACCTATTGCATATTGATCGAGATCGAGCAGACAACAAAGCATTCATTTATCCAAGGGAATTGGTTCCTTGGTGAATACACATTTTAAATAAAAGAAAATTAAACTCTCTTTCCAGCTTCACAAATGCAGGAAAAATTTATTATAACAAAATAGTAGACGTGCGTTTAGAATCGGCAGATCGGTGGCGATTTCTACCGCATCAACCCAACTATTTCAGACCAAGATAAAAATCGATGAAGACCTTAATTTTAAACTTGAAAACGCATCCCTATGCCCCCCGCTCCAACCACCCACACCCCTACAGGGAATGCTTCTCCGGTGAACTTGGCTGAAAGCCACACCCATTCCGTGTAAGGGAACATTGCATCCGCCTCTAGGCGTCTTTTAGTGTTGTTATCCAGAGATAAGCGATTCGAGGCTTTTAAATTGAGATAATCGACCTCTAACCACAGTCAATTAAAGAACTAATGACTGGACCCAGTTGCCGAATCGATAGAGCTCTGGTTTCCAATGCGGAAGGTTGGGAGTTCGAATCCCTGCCGAGTCAAAGCAATGACTTATAAAATTGATACTTGTTGCTTACCGAGCCTGGCACTCGGCATTAATTGGACAGGGCAAGGACTGGTTAGCACAGTAGCTGTAGCTCTCACTCTCCTTGTTTTGCTACATTTATCAAAAATACAATCATATTCAGCAATACATTCACAGTGATAATTATCTTTCACAAATCTGAACCACCTCACATACATAATCTGTCGACACCATGTTGGCTTCCTGGTCCTCAACCACCGTCAGATACATAGTCTGTAGATGCCATGTTGGCTTCCTGGTCCTTGGCACCATTTTGGAAACCACCTTTTTCAGCACAAAATTCAAATTCAAATAGGTCAACCGGCACCACACCCACCACTGTAACAGGCGCACACAGAAGTCAATTTTGTCTACTTTTGCATTCACTTGATCGGTGCGATCCCGACTTGCAGTTTAAACACTTATGCTCATAGTCACATCTGTGCACAGTGCAACCGTCTTTGTTATAATTGTATGCATAACACAGTTTCCTTCAATTATCATAGTTTTTTTCTGGCGTATCCGGATTACGCCGGTCTCCAGGCATCTCTGCTACTACGTGTATTCTCTAGATTAAAATGCAGCAATGAGAGCTTGTGATCTCCCTTGGTGAAGGCTTTTAGACCTTTCTCCTTCACCTTGTCCCTGATCGCCTTGTCATATTCGTGATAGGCTTGATCCGTGTAGGTTGCCATGGAGGCATGCATGCACATATATGCCACATGGCCTATTTACCTCTCCAAGTCATTATACTCAACACCCACATGTTTACCATGCTTCATGCCCCAAATTAAGGCGGTCTAGACCAGCTCCATTACCAAACGTTTTTTAAGGCGTTTCTCGTTCATAGTATATTTATTTAATGCAAACTTACTGTGCCTACGCCTCCTCCTCCTGCTGGTGTTCCCCGCATCACTGTCTGAGGCCGATTCGTACTCGGAGCTGCTATCACTTGGGGAATCATCGGGCTCGGCACTCAACCCTGCCACCTTTTTTCCCGATGATTTCTTTTTCGTCGCCCGCACCACCGTCATAGCGTCCTCCTCCGGAGATCCAGCATCCAGTACCGCACACAGTGCCTTCTTCCTCTGCTCCCATGCTCTCATCGCCACCAGCCGTCGGAGCTCCCATTCCTCGTCATCCTCCTCATAGTCTTCTACCCTGTGGTCAGTTCCCTTGCCCATGTGCCAGATAGATTTACCAGCCAGCATTTCCGCCTGTCCCATGGTCTCCTCACCAGAAAACAGGGTCTCAGCCTTTATAGAACATTTGCCTATCCTCGTCCTCTTACACTTGCTGCCCCGGGGAGGCTCATGCTCCTCCCCACATGTTGCACAGATATCAACCGGCATCTCGCAGGTCTGCTAAATCAGCACAGTGCAGGGGCACATCCACTACAAGCTAGAACTCGGATTCGAATGGCCTGATATACAGGAGAGACTGTTGGACGCTGGAGGTGTGCGCATGTGCCTGACACATTTCCGCCTAGACTTGCCTCGGTCCGCCTGGACACTCGGAGGCTTGGCACATGCACCTGACACATAGCAGGCTAGACGTGCCTCCCCCCTCCGCTGGCCATTCCCATCGCCCAGCAGTAGCACAGCAGAGGTTGCGGGTTTGAATCCACCCCACCACTAATAATATATACTATGGTTCCATCCTCATTAATATTGGTATAAATGCTTTATACTACACATTTTTTTATCAGTCCAGAAGGATGATATTGCAGCTACATTTACATATAAATGTCAAGAACTATAAATGTAACAATTGTTTGTAACAACTGTTAGTTTTTTTCGGCAGATGTTACAAATGGCCATGGTGATTTCAACTTGTGGCGGTGAACAGACATTCATTCAACTGGTGGCGGTGAACAGACATTCATTCAACTGGTGGCAGTGGACAGACATTCATTCAACTGGTGGCGATGAACAGACATTCATTCAATTGGTGGCGGTGTAAATGTAGTATCTCAGCTGGTGACGGTGAAGAGACAATAATGATATACATATGGTGAATACAAAAAATGCTCTTTTGGTAAATTCTACATCTAAAAATACTGACCAGTTATGAGCATGCCATGCCCTCTTTAACGACAATTTTCTGATTGAATGTTTGTTCATGTTTGTATACTGAGTATATTGTTCAATGTAATTAATATGATGTGACCAGAAATTTATAATTTCTCACAAAATGGAAGATACTGTTAAACACGTTTTGGCCAATTGTATCATTCATTATGAGTCAACAAAATTGGGTTTGTCAGACAAGCTCATCCAGCCTTCCAATAATGACTCCTGGATGACCCTATTGGATGGAGCAAGGGTGAGGAATCAACTTCCTGATGTCCAGTTAGCTGAGCTTATTACAGATGGTGAAAGTGTTCCAGACATGTCTTACCATAGACAATGGCGCTCCAGGTTCACAATGAAGAGGGAACTCGATGCTTTGAGGGCTCAACATGAAGGCAACTCATCAGACCCTTCTATTTCGGAAAGTCATCGTCAGAGTAAACGACAGAAAACATCACAGTCCAGAGTATATGAAAAGGTGGGCATATTCTGTCAGAAGACACAATACTTCCAAGGATCACACATGAGAGAACCTGTCATATTAGCAGTAGATTCCAGGTCAGACAAGACACTCTGAGACATAGCCACAGCAAGACAAGATATGCATATCTTGGCAATAACCAGTTAAGAGATAGTTGTGACAGAGGCACGCTACCATCGACAGTGATATCATGACTACACCAGAGATCCTTCTCATTGACATCATGCGCCCCAAGTAGCAGAGGACATGGAGACAAGCGAGGATGTTGAGTATCGCAACATAGAATGCAATTCCTATGAAGAATTGTTTCGCTTAATTCTCGCAGAAGTGCTAGATAAACCTGATGTTGTTATCTGAACAGCTTGCCACAGAAGCTCACACAACTGATGCAATCCAAATGTTTGGCCTGTGTAAGGGAATCAACAACAAAACACATAAGGAGAAAGGTAGAGAGCGAGTTTGGAAGCAGCATCCATACATTTCCAGATGACAAAGGGAAATTGATAGTGGTACCCGATTCGATGACCATATCTGAGGTCTCCGAAAAGAGATATGCTGACACAGTTGTTCGGCCAGGATCTGATCTATGCTGTAACCGGTGGACGACATAAACCTCCAAAGAATATCCTATTGTCCTATGGAGTGAAAACTCTAACGGGTAATGTAAAACTGATCCAAATGCTAAACAGACTTTGCCATGCAATATCATATTCTCAGCTGGAGGAGAACGACACTGCACGTTGCCTCCAGAAACTTGCAGCAACGTCAACCCAGGGTTTGGTCCTCCCAGAGAATATCCAGCCCTATATCTTCAAGAATCTACCATTTGACAACATCAACCACCTGGAGGAGACCCTCACAGGTGGAGCGATGTCTCACCGAGTGAATGGCATTGCCATCCAAGCAAGAGTGTTTGATCCACATGCTCCGAAAAAAGCTCTTCCAGCCATATCAAAGATGAAGCAGCATTCAGTTGCAGTTGAAGACAAGCCTCTCCAATGCTATATATCTGGAGAGTGAGTTGGTCCATATACCATGGGTATTATTGAGGTGTCTGCCATTGTCTATGCAAAAGTTGCACAAGAAGCACAAAGCAAGAATTTGCATGGATGCTAACTCAACAAGTAAACACTTGGAATTAAATGTTCCAAGCTGGACAGGATTTAATATCAAGACAAAAAATATGATAGCAGTATCCCAGGATGTCGGGTATCTACCCACGATTAATGCTCCAGCAACTGTAATGTCAACAGTTCTAGAAACTCTCAACCAATCAGAGCTCCTTAGGCAGGGACTGAAACTCCATCAAATTGTTGTTGTAATGGATCAAGCATTTTATGCCAAAGCCATCAAAATTTTGTGGAAATGCAAGGACCAGTAGAGACATAATCATTAGGATTGGCACTTTACATACCATCATGATGGTTCTGGCTATCATCGGGAAACAATTTCACGATGCAGGTCTCTGAGACATCTGCATAGAATTGTGCTTGGTTGTTCAAGGTTCAGTTTCTGGAGTAGTAGAGGGCACAGCTTACAACCATGCAGTGAGAGTGCACAAATGCATCTATGGTCTACTCCATACTGCCTGGAAAGGTTTCCTGATCTTGCTAGAAATGAAGCATGCCAGTTGTTTTGAGAGGATTACAACATTGGTGGCAGAAGTAACCAACCTGCATAATGACTTATGTCAGACACATCTGGAGATTCTATTGGCACATGAAGACCTGATACATACATCAACGTTGTGGGATGAATATCTACAATACCTTCGACATGACAATGGGTACTTGTCTGCCTTCTGGATGTTGTATGTTGATATAGTGGGTTACATTATTTTTGGCCTCATAAGAGCATCTAGCGAAGGGAACTGGGATCTGCACCTGTCTCCAGTTTGGAAGTTGATCCCTTGGTGCTTCACCTATGCCCGTGTGAATTATGCCCAGTATTTACCAGCTTATTTTGCACAGATGAACAATCTCCAGACAGATCATCCAGAAGTGAACAAACACTTTAAAAACAGAGGTTTCACAGTACAGTTGGGAGGCGAGAATCCATTCGGATATCTTCCAGTTGATCAGACAATTGAGATGACCATCAACAAGGACACATAGACAGTGGGAGGCACTAGATACTATCTGACAGCTGAACATCAAAGTGGTTTCTTGGGACATTTAAGAAACATTACACGTAAGGCCAGAACTGGTCCACACCATCCTGAGAGGAATGTGGCAGCTGTCAGTGATGTCTTGGACAATTGGATCAATCCATTCAAAGAACATGACTTAGATTGCAGAGGGGAAGAGCAAGGTCTCCAGCCACCCCAGCAACACATCGGGTTAGAAACGATCTCTTCAAAGCACATGCTACAGAAAAAAGCATTTGTATAGTTTAAGACAGAGTAACTTGAGTCTGATCCACCGAAGAAGAAGTTTCATGACCCACTTGTGAAAAAAAACATGAAGAAATTTTCAAGCATGAGTCATCATCATCATGCTGTCAGTCGCGATGCGACAAAGACTGATTTCATTACTTGACTGCTGCTCTCCATTTAGCTCGCTGCTGTGAGAGTGATGTCCATGAGTCGGTCTTAATGTCTCTCAGCTTCAGGTTTCTCTTGATGGTATCCTTGAACCGGAGACAAGGGTGCCCTCTCTTTCTGTAACCAGAAGACAGTTGAGAATAGAGGATCTGCTTTGGTAGCCTGTCTGATGACATCCTCATGAGGTGTCCAGTCCACCGGAGATTCTTTTTGATCAGAAGATCTTCCATAGAGGGCAGCCCCATCTGTTCGAGTATTTCCTTATTTGTCACTTTGTCCTTCCAGGTTAGCCTCATGATTGAATGCAGATGTCACATCATGAAGGCATGCAGCTTTTTCACCTGTCTTTTTCATGAAAGCTGGCTGCAAAAGTGTTGAAGTGCTGCTGGCTTTTGCAAGTTATCAGCGACACTCTCTTGGAGAGCAAATAGAGGTTTCACACCGGCAAGAACGTGTCCAGACAGGCGCAAAACTATTTGTACGTGCAGTGGCTGGTCGGGAGATGTTGGGGGTTCCATACATCAACCGCCCTTAATGCTGCCACAGTGACATCGTTTTCTGTTTAGGGTTTGCTCCCTTAGCCTTTTAGTTATGTCAAGAACCTGTACCCCAAGGCAGCAGTTTACAACTCTGCAGGGCAGGGGCATCAAACTCCCTGAGGTATTGCAATATCTGCCATACCTGTGTACTCAACCATGAGTAGTCAGTCGAAAACACAGACGCATGGGATGACCATCATGCTGAAGACTGACTGATCTTTGTTTGGACGAATAGTAGTGATAGCCCAAAGCTGAAGTCTGGACATGAGAGAAGTCTTCAGTCGTCCTCTTGGACCATTGCCTTGGTCACTCTCTACAGCAGAAGGGACCCCTAGAAAAACACCCAAAGCTGTCCTGGCAAAGCAGTTACAGAAACTTGCAGGATCAGCTGATGTACTTCCGAATAACTGTAATCCAGCAACAGTCATTGCTGGAATGTTGCTGGTCAAGAAAGTCAAGAATGATGTGACAACCTTCGCTGACATTGTTACTGCTGTTCACAACATGGTTTGTAAGGAAGCAATGCAGAGCAACAGATTAGATGTGGTGCTTGATATGTATGAAGAGATGTCAATCAAAACAGTCGAGAGGACAAACAGAGGGGAAGAGCAAGGTCTCCACCTCCACAGGATAACTGCAATTCAGCTAGTCAGGCAGTGGCAAGCTTTTCTCAACAAGTTAACAACAAAAGTAGCCTCATTGAGTTTCTCATCCAACAGTAGTAAACCGCAAAGTACACAGATAAACTGCCAGGTAAAGTTCTGTTCGTAACTCACCTAGAAAGGTGCTGGAAAATCAATGGGAACCATTGTGAAGAAGTTCCAGAACTGATGAGCAGACATGAGGAAGCAGAAGGACAACTTCTGCTCCATGCAGCAGCAGGACACTCAGCAGTCGTTATTTGCTCTGAAGATATGATGTGTTTTTCTTGTGTTTGGCTTTCAGTGAACAATTTGATGTGCCACTGTTCCAGAGATGTGGAACCCAGACCCGGACACGATTAATTGACATAGGAATGTTATGTTCCGCAATTGGCCCCAATGTTTGCAAAGCACTCATTGGACTGCACATATTCATTGGGTGCGACATGGTGACTGTGTTCGCCTGAAAAAGAAAATTCCATGTGTTGGAGATCTTGAAGAAAAACAGCAGTATGTGAGAAACCTTGATGCAATTGGGTGAAACATGGGATGTCTCACCAGAGTTACAAACCAAATTATAGGAGGGTGTGTGTTTGTTGTATGCATGAAAACCAGTGACTACAGCCATGAATCAATTGAGATATTACATGTTCTGTTCACACAGAGGAGAAATTGAGTCACATCTACTTTCACCTTGCAAAGATTCACTCAGAAAGCATTCACAGCAGGCACATTTCCAAGCAGAAATTTGGAAGAAGAGCCTTCAAGCAGATCCTGAAACTCCCAGTCCCATAGGAAATGGTTGGAAGTTTGAAGGCAGAAATCTCATGATCGACTGGATGAATGGATCTCCAGTTCCCCATGCTGTGCTGGATTTGTTATCCTGTAAATGGCTGCCAAGGTGTGGAATGCCCAAACAGTAAAGGGACGACAAATTCCTGACCTAAAAACATACAAAAAATATCTGTGCAAAATAAGACTAGGAAACCCCCACTAAGCTGCACTGCAAAAGGGCATGTGATATGGCACGACCCACCAGTGGGAGACCCATTGGAAGGTAACCATGCCAAAAGTGCCAACTACGTACAAGCCTATGATATGTAAATAGGAGTAGGCTAGTCTAGTAGTAAGAGTAGAACAAATAAAACACATATATGCCAAGAAAATCCCCCAAAAACTAACATAGGGTACTAACCATAACACCCAACTATATATCTGCTACTGAAATGCAGACAATCAAATACCTTATCAGCAGCCACTGTGTGGTAAGATAACACCAACACTACATCTGGCCAGCATTGAAAACAAGCCTGAATACCCAGGCTTATATGCTATGGACAGTATAAATACAGCCTCAATAAAAGAAAAAAATTATAAAAAAGTAAGTGTACCAGGACATTCAAATTGCCAACATGCAAGTGTTTGGTGAATTGTTTGAAATGTACAGATATGTGCCGCTTGAGGGATTGTGCGAACCAGCCATCCACAGAAGACAGTGAGCCAGACTACACTGTAATATGACGATGATGATGACGAGGAGATTGATAGCTAGACATGTGTACACTTGTGTAACTTAGTTGTTATCATAAATAAAAACAGATCATGTCTGTGTATATATATAATGTTGGAAACAAATCATGTTTGAATATGTGAACGGTTGAAACACATAATAATGTAAAAGCTGCTTGAGAGAGTAAATGATGTTTGGCAATTATGGGTTTGTCTAATTGTATCGGTGTCATGGTCTTTACTGTTATAAACGTGTCATTAAAATGCATCACAGACTGCACATGTACTATGTGCCTTTTCAGAAGTATATATGAAGACCGTATCTACAAAATGAATGATATTGACATTACTATCAGTGTCAATGGAACATTTATGTATACGGATTGAACAATTGGATAATTTGTTTAATTTGTGGTGGCCATCTTGGATTTTGGTGGCCATGTTGGATTCCATCATCAGACCTTTTCAGAGGGACCATCAAATATCATACTTTACTTCATCAGCTTGATGTTTGGGGCTTCAATAGACCTCATTTGACTGTTAATACCAACAAACTCACTTTTGTGAAATTCAAAAAAAATCCAATAGGGGGTCTACTCATCAGGCTGTACAATCAAAAAGCTACTCGATCTCACTTGCTATCATATTGAAATATACTCTAGAGATACACATCTTTCAGAAAAACCTAGTGGCAATTTGTCCCCCCAAGTGGTACCGATGGCCCTATTTTAGGGGTCTTGGCACATGCACTTATGTTCAACCAACAAGGGAGACGGATGCTCTACCTCATTCGCCCATCCTGTTTGATTACTCATTCACCCATCCCATCTGGTTATTCATTCGGCCATCCCATCTGGTTTCTAGTTTCTAGTTTCTGTGTCACTTTCATGTTTTCTTGTCTTACAAGGTTCCTGATCCTCTCATTTATCAAAAGTAAAGTAGAAGCTCAGACATCCTTCTCTGTCTCACTTTCATTTGTTTTTGTTATCTTACGCCACTCTCTCACACACATTGATACTATTACTTATCAAATTAACATAACTGCTGTCTCACACTCTCTCAGTCCCTCAGTTTCTGTCTCACTTTCTTGATTTCTTGTCCTCTTATTCTTGTCACCTTCATAATGCTCTCACTGATTAATCTAACATGAATGCAGGAAGGACATATACAGTCAGATCGCGTTTATCCACTCCCCATTTAATCCAGTAATCTCGTGATCTAACCATCTTACGACAACATCAAAGGAACACATTTCAATCCTTCATCCTCCTGGGACCCAAATCACCTTTTTCCGCAATAATCTTCTTCATCCGAGATTGGGTCATCATCATCATGCTGTCGGTCACGTGTGGCAACGACTGCTTTCATTACAGCATATTGCGGACTAACGAGGGTTGACTGTAGATAAAGCCTCTCTGTCAGTGCGTGTCCGCTATATGTGGCCTCTTAGATCTGACTCAAAGGGGGACCACGCCCCGTCACCGGATAATTCCTGGCAACTACATAGAGCGCGGGTCAGGTGAAATAAGCAGATACCTTTTGTCTGATCCTATCACTTGTAAGGTAGTTGTGGTGTAGGTGTTGCAAATGCATCGGGGCTACTGGCAGGGCTGACCGTTTTTTTCCATAGGTGTGGGAAAGAAATATACATACCGCCCCAGATAAACACGGGTTTGATCAACATAAAGTGGAAACAAAATAGAAAAAAAACCTTAATAGTGTGGGAGAAATATCAATTCTCGGGCGCGAGTGACAGGACAGTGTAGCGCCCAGGATAGAAGCATGCCAGTGGCGGTGCCACCGGTCACGTGGTTGGAGGTGGGGGGCATACATCAAGTAAGCCACCCCATCAATAATAAAGTCGTAAATAAACATATAATTTGTGCCTTTATACTCGCATAATGCTTATACATCACATATATCAAGAACAAATATACGTTGTTTTATCTACAAATCCTATCACTTTTAAGTTGTTTGTGGCACGGTGTTGCAAATGCATGGAGGTGCTGGCAGGGTTGGATGGGTGTTTTCCACTAGGTGTTGGAAAATAAAACCAGGTTTTGTTAAGTGAAAGAAAGGGGAAAGAAAATGGAATATCCAACGACAGCTGTTGCTTTCATACATAATAAACCTGATGCTATTCTGGGAAGATGAGGAATGTCTTCAGATTAACTTATCTCCTATCCCGGTCACATACACGTTAGTTGAACATAGTGGAGGCTAATGTGGGTCAAATGTGGTGTAAGTATGTTAAACTACATTGAACTACGTTAAGGTATGGCAGGTTTTGGTATGGATAAATATGTTACGATACAGATAAATACCTTGCGGTACGGATAAATACATTGTGGTATGGATGCCGGTATGTTCAACTATGTTCAACTACATTCAACTATGTTAGCCTCCACTATGTTCACCTACATCCACTAACGGTTATGTGACCAAGGCTTCATCCAAGTATGCTAGAGAACACTAGTGCATGCAAGAGTACACTAGAGCATGCTTGAGTATGCTAAGGTATGCTAGAGTACACTAGAGTATGCTAGAGTATGCTAGAGTATGCTAGAGTACGCTCGAGTATGTTATAGTATGCTAGAGTATGCTAGAGTATGCTAGATTATGCTAGAGTATGCTAGAGTATGCTAGAGTATGCTAGATTATGCTAAAGTATGCTAGAGTATGTTAGATTATGTTTGAGTATGTTAGTATCACAGATGCAAATTCAGCATCTAACCTAGCGCTCTTTTGAACATGTCCAAGGATTAAATCGGAACTCATAGCCCACCCACGTTATTACCAAGGAGAAGTATGGATGTCGGTACATTCAACTACGTTCAACTACGTTAGCCTCTACTACGTTCAACTACGTCCACTAACGTGTATGTGACTGGGCCTTCACACACTACATGTTTGTAACTAGCATGTAACTAGCATTTCTGTTACTCTACACTAGGTAATGTAACTGACACAGTGGTGCCACCAGTGACTTGAGACTTAGCTACCACTCAGCAGAGAAATGTCACGTGACCAGGCGAAAACAAAAAAGCATTAACAAGAAGATGACATATCACATAACACAGCAAGGAAATAATAAGAGAATGTATCAAACTTTCAAATCCCAAGCACTTATTTATATTTGTTCTTACATAATAGTACAGCTTCAATTCAATTGAATTCTTTTATTTTAACTCTCTGCAAGGTATGCTTACAATAAACTGAGGTGATACAATAAATGCATACAAATTCCTTACAGACAGAAAGGATCCCAGAAAAGCGATGCTTATCTAGCTGGTCTCCATCTTAGATACTGGTGAACTTAATAAACAGTTATTACAGTTTGGTCCTCCTGTGATATACGTGAAAACACGCAAGCAAAATCTATGCTTGGCTTTTCGGTATGCACACTCAAATTAATGTTGCATGTTTTCATTTTAAGAATCTTCAAAGTCAGCCCTTTAAAATTAAGTAACTTCAACCTAATGAAGAATACATTATAATGATTAACCTAACATATCCATGAACAGATTATGAGAGAAACTAACAAAAAACATCGGAGTATGCTACTTCATGGCACTCTCATCAGACGGCTAAGGAAATTAATTGTACACAGAAAAAAAAACCTCCTTGCCCGTCCATATATGGCCAGCTTACTTACTGTGCTTAACCGCACTTGAGTTACTAGCATTAAAAGGATTATATATCAGCCTTATGGACAGCAGATGACATTTAGACGTAGAAGATGACAGCCACTAGGTGTCAGATGTAAGAAGAACCTAAAACTAAGAAGAGTATCAATACAGATCATGGAGAAAGGGCTGCCATGCAAAAGCCTTGTCTATCTATGGGATCAGATATGGGGGAATTGTGTGTGGGGTATATTTTCAAGGAAATCAATTCCTAAAAATAACAGCGCCATAGTGGTGATGTCACAAACCAAGTAGAACGGCGCAACATGAATATAGTTATAATTAATTCCATGACTAATCTTCTAAATTCAGAAATATGAATCTAATTTCCCATTTTCCGAGATTGTATGCCTTTTAAAAAATGCTAAGGAACCTGGATTTTGTGAGGTTCAGGAGGGAAGCAAATCCTTTCTTTGGTGCTGTGTTATATCATGTCATCTTCTCTTCAATCCTTTCTTGATATTGCCAAGTCACAGAAGACTTCTCTGGTGAGTTGATAGTGTAATCTGATAGATGAGTCACAATCTCTGGTGGTGCGACCATGTCAGTTCGATGAACCGGTGTGGAGTAATGCGTTAGTGGCGTTCTCTGTGGCGGAGTGGTTAGAGTGTCTGACTTTTTTCTAGGTCAGACTCCTAATCTGAGGGTTGGCGGTTCGATTCCCCATGCCCCCAGCTCTGCCAATTTGGATTTCCGCCGCTGTGTATAACTTACAGCGTCATCAAAGGCCGGTTGCTCTCATACCCTGTCTATGTGGTGTGGGAGGTTAAAAATCCCTTGGGTCGGTAAAAGTGTAGGCTCGGGCTTTCTATCGACCAGCAGTGGAGTGGGGAAGACCAGTCGTCTGTGACTGGGATTTCCCCTGCTTTGGACAATTAATGTACCAAAAAAACAAAAAAAAGAGAGACAAATAAGTGTTCACACTTCCTGTCTACCATATCGCTATATCGCTATAAATGCTACATACTAGTTACAAATCTGCAATGTGTGATTGCTATGGCTTATAGTTCCACCCATAGGTAGCATCAGTTTGTCAGTTAATAAAACTAGTAGCATTGAGTGGTAACGTTAGTTTTCTGTGTATATACTCTTTTATAAAATAGGTGATGGAAAACTACTGTGGAAGAGTTACTCCTTTAGTATTTGTTCAAAGTCAAAGAGTGACTTTATTTAGTACTAAAAATCAAAGAGTGACTAAATAGTACTCTAAGTCAACGAGTGACTTTATTTAGTACTCAAAGTCAAAGAGTGACTATTTTAGTGCTCAAAGTCAAAGAGTGACTGTATTTAGTACTCAAAGTCAAAGAGTGAATCTATTTTGTACTCAGAGTCAAACAGTGACTGTATTTAGTATCCAAAGCCAAACAGTGACTGTATTTAGTACTCAAAGTCAAAGAGTGACTCTATTATGTACTCAAAGTCAAAGAGTGACTGTAATTAGTACTCAAAATCAAAGAGTGACTGTATTTTGTACTCTAAGTCAAAGAGTGACTGTATTTAGTACTCAAAGTCAAAAAGTGACTATTATAGTGCTTAAAGTCAAAGAGTGACTCTATTCTGTACTCAAAGTCAAAGAGTGACTGTATTTAGTACTCACAGTCAAAAAGTGACTATTTTAGTGTTCAAAGTCAAAGAGTGACTCTATTTTGTACTCAAAGTCAAACAGTGACTGCATTTAGTACTCAAAGTCAAACAGTGACTGTAATTAGTCCTCAAAGTCAAACGGTGACTGTATTTAATACTCAAAGTCAAAGAGTGACTCTATTTTGTACTCAAAGTCAAACAGTGACTGTATTTTGTACTCAAAGTCATAGAGTGACTCTATTTGTACTCAAAGTCAAACAGTGACTGTATTTAGTACTCAAAGTCAAAGAGTGGCTCTATTTAGTACTCAAAGTCAAAGAGTTACTCTAATTTGTACTCAAAGTCAAAGAGTGACTATTTTAGTGCTCAAAGTCGAAGAGTGACCCTTTTATTGCTCAAAGTCAAAGAGTGACGGTATTTAGTACTAAAAGTCAAAAAGTGAATCGATTTTGTACTCAAAGTCAAACAGTGACTGTATTTAGTACTCAAAGTCAAACAGTGACTGTATTTAGTACTCAAATTCAAAGAGTCACTGTATTTAGTATTCAAAGCCAAACAGTGACTGTATTTAGGACTCAAAGTCAAAGAGTGACTCTATTATGTACTCAAAGTCAAAGAGTGACTGTAATTAGTACTCAAAGTCAAAGAGCGACTCTATTTTGTACTCAAAGTCAAACAGTGACTGCATTTAGTACTCAAAGTCAAAGAGTGACTGTAATTAGTACTCAAAGTCAAACGGTGACTGTATTTAGTACTCAAAGTCAAAGAGTGACTCTATTTTGTACTCAAAGTCAAACAGTGACTGTATTTCGTACTCAAAGTCATAGAGTGACTCTATTTGTACTCAAAGTCAAACAGTGACTGTATTTAGTACTCAAAGTCAAAGAGTGGCTCTATTTAGTACTCAACGTCAAAGAGTTACTCTATTTTGTACTCAAAGTCAAAGAGTGACTATTTCAGTGCTCAAAGTCGAAGAGTGACCCTTTTAGTGCTCAAAGTCAAAGAGTGACGGTATTTAGTACTAAAAGTCAAAAAGTGAATCGATTTTGTACTCAAAGTCAAACAGTGACTGTATTTAGTACTCAAAGTCAAACAGTGACTGTATTTAGTACTCAAATTCAAAGAGTCACTGTATTTAGTATTCAAAGCCAAACAGTGACTGTATTTAGTACTCAAAGTCAAAGAGTGACTCTATTATGTACTCAAAGTCAAAGAGTGACTGTAATTAGTACTCAAAGTCAAAGAGTGACTCTATTTTGTACTCAAAGTCAAACAGTGACTGCATTTAGTACTCAAAGTCAAACAGTGACTGTAATTAGTACTCAAAGTCAAACAGTGACTGTATTTAGTACTGAAAGACAAAGAGTGACTCTATTTTGTACTCAAAGTCAAACAGTGACTGTATTCTGTACTCAAAGTCAAAGAGTGAATCTATTTGTACTCAAAGTCAAACAGTGACTGTATTTAGTACTCAAAGTCAAAGAGTGACTCTATTTAGTACTCAAAGTCAAAGAGTTTTAATTAGCAGCAGGTCCGTGCAGCTCGGAGCAGCTTTGCGCTAGTCACATCAACTCGGAGAGGCTCGAAGCAAATCGAAGCAAGTCCGACCAGCTCCGATCAGCTCCGATCAGTTCCGAGCCGCTCCAGGCAGATATGAGCAGCTCCGAGCAGCTCTGAGCAGCTCCGATAGCCTACGATAAACCCCGAGCAGCTAGGATCAGCTCCGAGCTGCTCCGAGCAGGTCCGAGTAGCTCTGGGCAGATCCGAGCACTCCTGGTCAACGCCGAACAGCTCCGAGCAGGTTCGAGCAGATTCGAGCAGAGTCACGCACATTAGAGCAGCTTGTCCTAGACTACGCGGAGCAGCTCCAAGTCCTAGACAAAGCGAGGCAGCTCCGAGCACTGCTGAGCAGGTGACACTACCGCCCACTAGGTCGGAGCAGTCCCGAGTTGCTCGGCTGGTTATCGTGACATTTCAGGCGATCGTTACTGAGACAATCACGACGCACCCGTCACATCCCCGGGTCATGACGGTTCAAAGATCACGCATGAGAGCGTAGGGGGGAGAGGATATGCGAATGTAGAATATTCCCTGGTTGAGCTGAAAGGCTTAGCGACAAAGTGAGCTTGAGGCGAAATAAGTTTTAAATCTGTAGGCGCAGATTTGGTTGAGATGGGGGGGTATCATTTCTGTTGGTATGGTGTGTACTACAAAGCATTTATACAAATATTAATATAATGGAACCTTCTTATATATATTTTATCCTTGTGGATTCGATCCCGCAACCCCCAACCTTGCGCGCTGGGCGGCGTTGACGGACAGGCTATAAAAGCCGGCCACTGATTGGCTGCTCGGCGGTGGTGGGAGTTGCTCCTCCCCGCTTCCAACGGTTATATGGCTATATCGGGCCAGTTGGTCAGAAACTCTAGCTTTACTTTTAATTTTAACTGAAATAAAGGGTAGGTCTATTATGGGCCAGCCAGAGTATTACTTAATCCAACTACTGTGTCTTCTGTCTCTGTAATAAATAATAATATGGCAATATTATTAGATCTGCATACAATGCAAGTGGAGTGACCGATGACTGCGTTCCTAGACTATTAAATGTGTCGATGTGCTAGAAACTAAACAGTGAGACTGCATGATACTGATGAGGGAATGAAAAGAGTGGATCAGTTTGTGGGATAACTTGCTGGTGAACGGGAAGCGGG
Source organism: Branchipolynoe longqiensis (assembly GCA_030323885.1). Taxonomy (NCBI): domain Eukaryota; kingdom Metazoa; phylum Annelida; class Polychaeta; order Phyllodocida; family Polynoidae; genus Branchipolynoe; species Branchipolynoe longqiensis. The sequence goes on from CM059188.1 coordinate 30,824,971, forward strand.
TGCAGACAGAAGAAATGTCATTGGTACTAATGCGGTCACATGTCAGAGAATAGGACATTTGATTGGATAGTTATATGGCTCTGTGCTCGACGCTGCTCACTATATATAGAAGCTTCCACAGGATGTGAGTGGATGCAAGATAATGTTCCCTATAAAGCTGGTAGATTAAATAAAATTAGAGGAATAATAGTGGAATTATCTACATGTACACCATTACACTGTGGGATAATATAAAATAAGTATAATTATATAGTTATGCATAAGTATTTTGCTACAATTAATTTTGTGAATGTACCATAATCATCACACACAGCTGGTAGAATACAGAATATTAGAGGAGTGATAATGCAATTATCTAGATGCTCAGCATTGCCTTGTGGCATTCCATAGAATAACGATATATAGTTACACATAGCTATTATACAATGCTGTGATAACCTATTCATGTAATGAATTTCAAAGCTTAGATTCACATCATGTACTTAAATTTGCATAGTCCGATGAGAGCTCAACATTTTCAAAACCAAAATACTCATCTAGATTTGATTCTTCATTCCCCACTTAATGACACATATGTTGCTGCATAGAAGGGAATACTCAATCAATGTAATATAATCTATTGCTGGTGAAGCCTTTGGGGTCGGACTTCTGATAAGCACATAACAATTCTTGCATGTTTGCACTTCGAATATATCTCCTAAGTTATTCGATTCGAATTAAATTTATTTCAAACTAGGGGAAGGCAGATTATAGCGATCACCCTAATATATTTATCTAAGAAAATGACAAAAAGACTTGGAATATGCAACTCTATTATCACACACCCATGGAGGTCAACAGCACGTCCCTCAGGTCAGTCAAGTGACCTGAAACCACCAGTCACATGGCTTACCATTAAACAGCGACATCCTTATGACAGAGGGTGCAAAATAAAAACTTGGAACCCCAACTGAACTGCACCACAAGGGGGCAGGTGATATGTCATGGCCCACCAACTGGACAGCCCAGGGTGGGATAACCGGAAATAAAAAGCCAGATAACATATCCAACAACAATATAAACCAAATCAAATTTTTAAAAACATAACTCAATCACCTATTACGTACAAGCCTATGGACATGTAAATAAAATAAAATAGGCTAGTATAGAATTAAGTAGAAAAAAAAGCGGAAAACTCTTCCCAAGAAAACCCCTAAACACTAACATAGAACCTTAAGAAAACAACTAGCATAGTAATAAGAATATAACAAAAATACAATGCCAAGAGGGCCCAAAAAACTAACATGGGCTACTATGCTACTGAAATGCAGACAATCAAATAACTTATCAGCAGTTACTGTTTGGTAAGACAACACCAACACTACAGCTGGCCAGCATTGAAAACAAGCCTGGGTACCCAGGCTTACATGCTATGGACAGAATAAATACAGCCTGAATAAAAAATAAATTTAATTAATTTTTTTTTAAAGAGTCGCCCAATTCGATGAAAGCATCAATTTTTCTAGGCTGATTTTGTCATGTCCTTACTTCTACTTGTGATGTAAGCTGGTTCCTGACTGGTTTGGTTGTTTGGTGGAGTTTTACCTCCTGGCAACCTTTTTTTTTCTCGAAGATTTATACCGCCTATCATGGATAAGTCTGAATAGACTTGTTTTCACCATTAGACAGTTTGTCAATAGAAGGCCCGAGCCTACACTTTTACCAACCCAAGGTATTTTTAACCTCCCAAACCACATAGACATGGTATGAGAGCAACCGGCCTTTGATGATGCTGTAAGTTATACACAGTGGTGGAAATCAAAATTGGCAGAGGTGGGGGAATGGGGAATCAAACCACTGACCTTCAGATTAGGAGTCCGACCTAGAAAAAAGTCAGACAGTCTAACCACTCTGCCACAGAGAACACCACATCACAGTGACTATACACTATTGCCTGACCTCAACACACTGACTATGCACTGTTGACTATGCACTGTTCACTGTGCACTGATTGAAAGCAGACCCTATCCATGGAACCTCACTTCTCAAACCACCACAAATTGCGGACGGGTGGGGTAGTAATTACGAGTACATAGCCACCTTCGAAATTTGTCATTCTGATTAAAGCTGCATAGTCAGATGGAGCATCAAATTTTCAAAACCAAAACAATCATCCAAATCTGATTCTACATCTAACTTAAGGCCCAGACAGACCTTACCGGACTGAGTACTGGACATCACCGAACAAACAATTGTCTAGTCCGGTGGTGTTCGGTATACAAATCTATCGAAATGTGTCGACCTGTTGCAACGGCCACCAGGCGAAACTGATGCTAAATGGACAAGAAACGTACATTAACAAATAGCCGACAGACAATAACCGGACGACAACCGAATGCCAAACGGACGGACCGAACATATTATGAATAGCCACTAGACTGTCACTGGGTGGTATGTGGTGGTGGTGTGTGGTGAGTGGTGTGCGCGGTGTGTGGTGTGTGGGGTGTGTGGGGTGTGTGGTGTGTGATGTGTGGGGTGGGGTGTGTGGTGAGTGGTGTGTGTGGTGTGTGGCGTGTAGTGTGTGGTGAGTGGTGTGTGTGGTGTGTGGTATGTGGTGTATGGTGTGTGGTGAGTGGTGTGTGTGGTGTGTGTGGTGTGTGGTGTGTGGTGAGTGGTATGTGTGGTGTGTGGTGTGTGGTTGGGTTCTGAGTGGTGTGTGGTGAGTGGTGAGTGGTGTGTGCAGTCCCCCGGACTGAATTCCCCCAACACCATCAACAGACTCTGCAGGAAGCAAACTGGAGACGTAATGGATGGGTACCGTACATGAAATGAACAAAACGGACAAAATGGACTTAAACCGGACATCAACCAGACACGTCAGTCTGATGGTGTCCGGTACGAGTTGTGTGCATGTTCAAAACTTGTACCGGACACCACCGGACACCACCGGAGATAGAATGGACATGCTGGATGGGTACCATATATAAACTGTACATTGACGTATTTCACCGGACAGTGTCCGGTTTCTGTCCATTTCCTCAATCCGGTGAGGTCAGACTGGGGCTTTAAATACTTATCCACTTACAGTATAACCCAATTAAACCAAACTTGAAGGGACCCTAGACATTTGTTTGGATTAACCGATCATTGGTTTAACCGAGTTTTGACTTTGACTTGGCTTTTGGCAAAAACGGGGGTGCATTATGAATGTACACTGTATGTGGACACTATGATTATTGTTTTTTATGTATATACAGTTTAACCCCATTACCCCAACCGATCGGTTAATCCGAACTTTTTTCGGCGACCTGGCAAAATACTACCATTTATTATATAAAACAGTCTCAGATGACCTTCAAACCACATGAACGTTTGGTTTAACTGTGCCAGAAGTGGCCTGGGGCTGACACTTTTGTTTGGATTAACCGATACTTTGGATTAACCGACTTTGGCTTAACCAACTTTTTTATATGATAAATGGTAGTATTTTGCCCGGCCGCCGAAAAAAGTTTGGATTAACCGGTCGTTTGGTTTAACTGAGCTTGGTTTAACGGGGTTGTACTGTATTAAGCATTTGTTGCCACATAGAAGAGAATACTAAGTCAATTTAATAGAACCTGGTAAGTACTAAAGCCTATGGTGTAAGAGTTTGGGTGTGCTTGGCAAAACTAATTGTACATATTTGCATTTCCAAAATTAACCGTTTAAAATAAACGTTACTTCAAACTAAAGCAAGATCGGTCATAACAATCAATTAATATTATTACACAAATCATCGGACTATGCAACTTTAAATAATCCGAATAACCTACGTAAATACAATTATTAATAAGCTGATCCCGCTTCACTTACTCATGCGCCGTTTTGGGGGCGCGTGCGCATGTGCGTGAACCAAAGACCGTTTGCTCTGCTCCTATTCGTCCCACAAGCTGAACTGGGAGGCTACTGTTTGCTGCCCCCCCCCAACCCCCAACCCACCCTGGTTCTGATTTTCTCCTCCCCCCCACCGACCATGGTTCTGATCTTCTTTCCCCCCCACTCACCCTGGTTCTGATCTTCTTTCCCCCCACCGACCATGGTTCTGATCTTCTTTCCCCCCCACTCACCCTGGTTCTGATCTTCTTTCCCTCTACCAAACCTGGTTCTGATCTTCTTTCTTCCCCCCACTCCCTGTCTGATCTCTTTCCCGCCCCCCACCCTGGTTCCTGATCTTCTTTCCCCCCCACTCACCCTGTTCTGATCTTCTTTCCGCCCCGCACCACCCTGGTTCTGATCTTCTTTCCCTCTCCACCCTCCCCCGTTTCTTCTTCCCCCCCACCCACCCTGTTCTGATCTTCTTTCTCCCCCACCCACCCTGGATCTCATCTTCTTCCCCCCCGACTCACCCTGGTTCTGATCTTCTTTCCGCCCCACTCACCCTGGTTCTGATCTTCTTTCCCCCCACCCACCGGTTCTGAGTCTTCTTTCTCCTCCCACTCACCCTGGTTCTGATGCTTCTTTCCCCCCCACTCACCCTGGGTTCTGATCTTCTTTCCCTCTCACCACATCCCCTTCCCTTCCTCCCTCTTCCCTTCTTTCCAGCTTTTCTTCTCCACTCCCCTCTCCTTTCTCCTTCCCCCTTTCAACCATTCTTTCCTTTCCTTCCTCCTCCATTCCCTTCCTCTCCCTTCCCTACCCTCTCCCTCCTTCCATCCTCCTCCCGCCCTCACCCTTCCTCCCTTTCTCTTCTGCGCTTCCTTTCCTCCCCGATGCGGGTCACTCCCCCTTTCTTCCTCTTCTCTCCCTTCCTCCCCTTCCCTTTCTTTCTCTTATCCACCTTCATCTCTCCTTGTCCCTTTCCCCTCCATCTCCCCGTTCCGGCTCCCTCTCCCCCACTCTTTCGTGCGGCCCCTTTCCCCTTCTTCCGATCCCCTTTCGCCAGTCACTCTTTCTTTCTCGTTCCATCCCTCCTCCCTTCTTTCCCTCCCCTTCTCTCTCTCTCCTCTTCCTCCTTCCATCCTCCTCCTCCCCTTTCCTCCCCATCCCTCCCTTCTCCTTTACTCTCCCTCTTCCTTTCCTCCCCTTCTCCTTCCTTTCTCCTTTCACCATCTCTACCCTTCTCTCTTCCTCTCTTTCCTTTCTCCGCTCTTCTTCTTCCTTTTTCCCTCTCTCCTCCCCACCTCTCGTTCTCCCTTCCTTCTCCTCTTCCTCCACTCCATCATACTCCTATGCTTCCCTTTTCCTCTTTCCCTACTCACTCCCGCTCCCCGCTTCCCTCACCCCTCTTCCTCTCCCTCCCTCCTTCTCCTCCCCCTCCTTCTTCCTCTCTCTGCCCCTTTCTCCTCTTTCGCCCCCCCCCCCTTCTTCTCTTCTTCCTTCTCTCCCCTTCCCCCGTCTTTCGTCTCTTCTCTCCCTTCTTCTTTCTCCCACGTTCTCGTTCCTTCCTTCCTTCTCCTTTTTCCTCCCCCTTCTCTCTCTCTCTTCCATCCCCTCTCTTTTTTCCGTCCCTCCCCTCCCTTCTTCTCTTCCCCCCCGCTCTTCCTTTCCTTCCATCCTCCTCTCTCCCTTCTGCTACCTGTCTCTTTCCCTTTCTTCCTCATTCATTTCCTCCCTTTCTCCTCCCCCTTTCCCCTTCCTTTCTCCTCTTTCTCCTTTTCCTTCCCTTTTCTCTCATTCCTTCTTTCTTTCCTTCCCCTCGCTTCCCGCCCGTTCCTACCTTCTTCGCCCTTCCCCCTCTCCCTTTCTTCTTCTCTTCTTTTCTCTTTCCCTTCCATCGTTCTTCCCTTCTCTCTTTCCTCTCATTCTCCTCTCCCCACCTCGCCCCTTCCCCTTCTCTCCTTCACCTTCTATCCCTTCTTCTTCGCCTTTCCCTTTCTCCCCCCCTTTCTTCGCTCTTCCTCTCTTCGCTCTCTTTTTCCCTTTCCACCTCATTCTTCCTTTCCCTCCTTCCTATCCTCTCGCCTTCCCCCCCTCTTCTCACTCCCACCTCCACCCCCCCCCCTTTCTTCCCTTCCTTCTCGTCCCTTTCTCACAACTTCCTGTCCCTTCGATCCTCCCTTATTCCTTTCCTTTTTCCTTTCTCTCCACCCTCTTTCACCTTCCTCCTCCAACCCTTTCCTTTCCCATCCTCTCTCTCCTCCTCGCCTTTGTTTCTTTTCCACCATCCTCTCCTCCTCTTTCCCCTTTCATCCTCCTTTCCTTCTTCCCTCTCCTCTCATTCCTTCCCCTCTTCCCCCCTTTTCACCTTTCCTTTCCCGCTTCCTCTCTCCCTCCTCCTTCCCCTTTATCTGCATCATCATCCTACTGCCCTCCTCCTTCTCCCCCCTTCTCCCTTTTCCTTCCCTTCCTCCTCCTACCTTCCCTTTCTCTCCCTTTCTTGCTTCTCTCTTTTTTCCCTCCTGCCTGTCCCTTACTCTCTTCTTCTATCCTCCCACACTTTCCCTCTCGCTCTTCCTCTCTTCCCACTTTCTCCTACATTTCCACCCCCGACCCACCCACCCTGGTTATGATCTTCTTTCCGCCCACCCACCATGGTTCTGTTCTCTTTGCCCCCTCCCACCCTGTTCTGGATCTTCTTTCCCCCCACCCACCCTGGTTCTGATCTTTCTTTCCCCCCCACTCACCCTGGTTCTGATCTCTTGTCTTCTTAGTCTTTTTCCTGTTCTTGATCTTCTTTGTCTCTATCCAACCTGGTCTTATCTTATTTCCCTCTACAAACCTGTCTGATCTTCTTTCCCCCCACTCACTCCTGGTTTGTCTTATTTCCCCCACAGCCACCCTGGTTGTGACTTATTTCCCCCCACCCACGCCTGGTTCTGATCTTCTCCCCCCACCACCCTGTTTTGATCTTTTTCCCCCCCACTCACTCTGGTCTGATCGTTCTTTTCCACCCCACTCACGCTGTTCTGATTTCTTTCCTCTTTCACCCACACCACCCTGGTTCTGATCTTCTTTCCCCCCACCCACCCTTGTTATGATATCTTTCCCCCCACACACCCCACCCTGGTACTGATCTTCTTTCCCTCTACCAAACCTGGTTCTGATTTTTTCCCGGCCCTCTCACACGGTTATGATCTTTTTTCCCCCCCCACTCACCCTGGTTCTGATTTTCTCTCACCCCCACCGACCATGGTTCTGATCTTCTTTCCCCCCCACTCACCCTGGTTCTGATCTTCTTTCCCCCCACCGACCATGGTTCTGATCTTCTTTCCCCCCCACTCACCCTGGTTCTGATCTTCTTTCCCTCTACCAAACCTGGTTCTGATCTTCTTTCCCCCCACCCACCCTGGTTCTGATCTTCTTTCCCCCTCACTCACCCTGGTTCTCATCTTCTTTCCCCCCCACTCACCCTGGTTCTGATCTTCTTTCCCCCCACCCACCCTGGTTCTGATCTTCTTTCCCTCTACCAAACCTGGTTCTGATCTTCTTTCCGCCCACCCTGGTTCTGATCTTCTTTGCCACCCACTCACCCTGGTTCTGAACTTCTTCCCCCCCCCCCCACTCACCCCTCGTTCTTGACTTCTTTCCCCACACCCACCCTGGTTTGATCTTCTTTCCCTCACACCCACCCTAGTTCTGATTTTCTTTCCCCCCACACCAACCCTAGTTGACCAGACGGGATGGCCGAATGAGTTGGAGCGTCCGTCTCCCGTGCTGGTAGATCGTGGGGTCGTGGGTTCGAGTCCCGTCGAGTCAAACCAATGACTTTAAAATTGATACTTGTTGCTTCCTAGCCAGGCGCTCGGCATTATTAGGATAGGGCAAGGACTGGTGTGCTCAGTGTCAGGATAATGTGACTGAGTGGGATACCAGGTCATGGTGCCGGCGGCCTGGTTTCCCAGTGGGACAGCACTATAAAGTCGCCATGAGTGCGCACTGTCACAAGTCGGTACCCGTCCTGATATGACCTTAGATGTTGCTAGGACGTAAAACAACAACAAATAACAATCAAACCCACCCTAGTTCTGATCTTCTTCCCCCCCCCCCCCACCCACCCCGGTTCTGAACTTCTTTTTATAGTTTGCTGGGTGCGATTATTTTGCCGCACTCAATATGTTTGCTCGGCGGGCGGTAATTGCATTGGAGCAGCGCGCACCGATTTCATAATTATCTTCACCTCAGCTGTCAGGTTCTGCCAAAGGAGTGGACCAGTCACTCACTCACTGCCTGCTTAGCGCAAACTTGTAAAGCCCTGGCACGGTGAAGTACCCCGCACCCACCCCTCCCTCCACCCACCCCACCACCACCACCCCGGCCGAGTCAATCTCCAATGGCTTACCAAATTGTATATCCTTGTCGCTACATAGCCTGGAACGCTCTGCATTACTAGAATAGGGCAATGACTGGTTAGCTCAGTTTCATGCTTATGTGACAGAGTGGGATATTGGTTCATTGTGCCCCTGCTCTGCATTATTAGGATAGGGCAATGACTGGTAAGCTCAGTTTCATGATTATGTAACTGAGCGGCATATCGGTCCATGGTGCCAGCATCCTGGTCTCCTCCAAGTGGGGCAGCACTATAATGTCACTATGAATACACACTGTCACAAATTGGTACCCATCCTGAAATGAACCCAAACAGAGTGCAGAACCCAAACAAACAATGCTTTGTTTCTTGCAGCTGAACAAGAAAGATATATAGCAGTGGGAGTCTGATTCTATTTCGCACATCGGTCCTATATTGGACAACTTTTTTTCCTCTTTGACAAACAAATATTCGAAGTCATAATACAGCGTTACAGAACCTCTGACAGCTCCAGGAGTGTTTTTTTTTGGCTGTTGTTGCCTTATTTGTTTGTTTCTTTGCTGTGGTGTTACGTCCTATCAACATGTATGGTCATATCAGGACAGGTACCGACTTGTGACAGTGCGCACTCATGGCAACTTTATAGTGCTGCCCCACTGGGACACCAGGCCACCAGCACCATGACCTGATATCCCACTCAGTCACATTATCCTGACACTGAGCCAACCAGTCCTTGTCTATCCTAATAATGCTGAGCGCCTGGCTAGGAAGCAACAAGTATCAATTTTTATGTCATTTGTTTGACTCTACCAGGGTTCGAACTCACGATCCCATGGTGTACCAACACGGGAAACGGACGCTCTAACTCA
>CM059188.1:30834540-30873068 GCA_030323885.1 Branchipolynoe longqiensis
TGGCAAATCGAATTAAACACCTTTAATACGCCATGGGGTAGGTACCGGTACACGCGGCTTCCATTCGGAATCAAAACAGCCGGAGACATTTTCATACGTGAAATGAATGAGATTCTGAAAGATTTGCCAGGCGTCAACGTGGTCACAGATGACATATTGGTTTATGGTAAGACGATAGAGGAGCACAACAGTAATTTGGAAAGGGTTTTCATGAGAGCTAGACAAGCAAACTTAAAATTAAATCCAAAAAAATCTAAAATATGTCAGACACAAGTCAACTATGTTGGTCACGTTTTAACTAAAAAAGGGCTTAAACCAAACGCTGACAGAATCCAGGCAATTATAGATATACCAAATCCCACAGATAAAGCAGGCATTCAGCGGTTTTTGGGAATGGTGGGTTATGTCAGTAAGTTCATCCCGAAGTTCTCAGAAATAACGAAACCTTTGCGGACAGTGTTAGAAAAACACTCAGCGTGGCATTGGCAACACGAACAAGAGCTAGCTTTCAAATTTTTGAAAAAGTTGCTGATAACAGCTCCAGTCCTACAATATTACAATGTCAAAGAAGAAGTCATGATCCAAGTTGACGCGTCCAAGTCTGGGTTTGGGTGCAACCTTATTTCAGAACAATAAACCTGTGGCCATGGCGTCAAAAGCCCTAGATGACATGCAGGCAAATTACGCCGTCATCAAGAAAGAGCTACTAGCTATTTGCTTCGGATGTGTAAAATTCCATGAATATGTATTCGGAAAGCAAGTCGTAATTGAAACAGACCATAAACGGTCCGCAGTTCACGCGTATTAATATCGGTTTGATTTCTGGTTTAATTTGGCCAAAGTTCACCTTTTTTTTAAAATGTTATTCTGTCGGCGGCGGCGGTGGCGGCGGCGGCGCCCGGCGGCAGCGGCGGTGGCCTTAATATCGCTTCGATTATTGGTTTCATTTGACCAAAATTCGACGGCGGCGTTAATATCGCTTTGATTGTGGGGTTAATTTGATCAAATTTCACTTTTTGAGTATGTAATTCTGTTAAATATGTTAGCATTGAATAGATTTGGATCTAATCGGTACCTAACACCTGGTACGGACTGGTGTTAGCCTACCCGACCTTAAACTCGCTGTGTTTCTGTAAGACTGCTCCATACATAGCAACTTTTCGCCACTAAACTAGAAATCCCGTCCAAAACCAGTTTTGGGTCGCTAACACCGCCCCATACATACGGCCCCAGTTGTTTATCGGTGTTGTTAGTTAGTTGTTTGCCAATAATGTGAGGTCCAGGTGGGTGGGTTGAAGCAAGGGGTGCCGTTCTGATAGCTTCCTGGCTGAGAGTGTGTTCAAACAGCTGGGCTATGGACTTATAAAGGGCAGGTGCGCTGTGATTGGCCGCGTGCACAGAGCTCATTTGTGGCCTAATAAGGTGTGGGGCTGTATGCTGATTAGCTGGAGCAGGAGTGCTGTCTTGTTCCAATCCTTGAGTGTTGGTCTTCCCCTCACCCTTCCCCCCCCCCTCCTCCCAACCCTTGCGGGTAGGGGGGTGGGGTGGGAGTGCTCTACTGTTCCCCCTCCCGCCCCGCAATGACAATGAATGAGATTCCTCCACTCATCCCCCCCCCCCTATTATCTGATTATATAGCACCAACATGAGATAATGTAAGCAGAATATTACTATTCAGAATATTACTATTCATATTATGACCCTTCAGAATATGACCATTCAGAATATAGCCAATCAGAATATGACTATTCAGATTATGACTATTCAGAACATTACTTTTCAGAATTAATTCATAATATGACCATTCAGAATATTATTATTCAGAATATGACTTCAGAATATGACCAGCTAGAATAGAACCAGACAGACTATCGTCAGTCAGAATATCACTTCGGATTTTGCATATTATTAAAGTACCCATTCTCTATCAGTCTATGACTTGACATTTCAACTATAAACACAGGCTTAAGCGATGATTATCTCTGTATAGATATATGCCTATCTCCACCATATACCTCGCTATTCACAACACACCGGCAAACACAATTTATATCAGATATAACGAAGCCATGACTGATCATCATTTGTATCGAACAAGAGTACTTTGCACGGGCAACATGCAATGGTTATTACCATAGAGAATATTCCATCTGCATTGGACGCCAAAATGGTGTTGCTATGATACGGGGGGGGGGCGGCTGGCTTCAGCAGGTAGGGTTTCCCCTGTAGAGGGCAGAGCACCTTACTGAAAGGAGAGTGGAATAGCTTCCATTAACAGGGCACCGCATGCCTCTCACACCGCCACTGTAAAACCGCACATAGTCGCCACTTCCGGACCGGAAATGAATAGCCTGCGCATGCTCCGTCTTACCCACTCTCCAGCCGGGCAGTGCCTCCAAAATATCGAACATAGTCAGGTTAACCTGCCCAGAAACCCTCAAAACAGCACAAAGTAATAATAATAATTATAATAAAGTATATTTAATAGTTGTTATTGTTTGTTGCAATTTTGCGCCCTGGCAACATTTAGGGTCATATGAGGAAGTGTCCGGGCTTGTCAGTTGGAGTTTTGCGTCCTGGCAACATTTAGGGTCATATGAGGCTGGGTCTAGGCTTGTGAGTTGGAGTTTTGCGTTCTGGGAGCATCTAGGGTAATATCAGGATGGGTTTTCTTTTTTTTTTGGTAAATATGTTTATTCTGCTGAATAAGTCTTTTGTCAGTGCCGAAGCACTGGTCTTCCAGCCATTTTTCAATTCAGGGTTATATAGAATAAGGTGTACAATACCTGTTGAATAGACAATTTGCACCATGTAACACAATGAAATTCTGAAACCCAAAAGTTCCATAACAATATGGTATAGTAGTGTCATATAACCAGATCAATATTAGTCAGATCAATGTGAGTATTTACATAGTATTTAGAATGTAAGCAGAAGTTATCTTCTGTATTCAGTTGGTAAACTTGTAGTAAGTTTTAATGTTCAGTTGCAGTTAGGCAAGCGGTATATAAATGTTGGTTTGTTAGGAAAATTCTAGTGTAACTCTAATGTAGCTAGTTATGTGAGTTTATGAATTATGTTGTTGGGGTGGGGTTGTTAATAATACACTGGACCATCTGTGACCAGTGAAGCAGTGGGACCAATCCCAGTGCATTTAGGTCTTAAATTTTACATTTTTACCTGGACTGTCTCTGTCATCGTATATGGTTGACTGGAGATAACAGAGGAACAGCAACAAATTAAAAAAGTGGGGGCTGGGGGGGGGGGGGAGAAACCGAGGCTGAGGGTTTGGTGGTCTGCCAAGGAACATACTTTACTGGAACTGCATAAGGGCCTGCCCAATCTGATGTACTCTTAGTGAGTTTTTAAATTCTAGGTAAGAGGACTTGTGAGTTGGAGTTTTACGTCCTGGCAACATCAAAGGTCATATGAGGATGGGCACCGACTTGACTTGTGACAGGGTGCACTCATGGCTGCTTCATAGTGCTGCCCGACTGGGAAACCATGCCACCAGCACCATGACCCAATTTCAGACTCAGACATATTATGCTAATAGTGAGATAACCAGTCCTTCCTCTATCCTAGTAATGCTGAGTGCCAGGCTAGGTAGCGACAAGTATTGATTTTGTAAGTCATTGGTTTGACTCAACCGGAATTCAAAACCTCGACCTTCCACGTGGGAAGCCTGCGCTCTTACCGATTCAGCCACAGCATCCCGTATATTTAATAGAGACGGGGTTTCGTAATAGCTGGAGACCTGTTATAATAAGATCACAATGTGATGTTCTTACCACCGGGTTCAAAAGGGTAACAAACATATATATATATATATATATATATATATATATATGTGTGTATATATATATAGATTTGGTTGTATATATGTGTATATATCGAATCTATTGATGCAAATATGTATATTCAAAGGTACCAATGCGCAACAGCAAGGCAGTTTTATTGCAGTGTTTTTTTATCTAGGGGGTCAGGGTCATTGCTTCCTTATTTTTATGTTGTTGAGGAATGTTTTAGGAACGGGATTTCACAGAGAGTTTATGCTTTTATGCAATGTCGTAATATTAATGTTTTGTTCTAGTTTGTTGGGTTTTTTTTGTTTTTTTTCTTGTGGGGGGGGGGGGGGGTATCCTGGCTGTTTTACTTCTCTCTTTTGTTTGCAAGGGAATGGGAAGATTTTAGAGATGCTATGCTCAGTTGTAATGTATTAATTGCAACGGCTTGTGGGGCATTTTGTATTGGTCTTTATTTATGTCATGGCTTTCGTGTAGAGTTGTTATTTTCTTCGGGCGTGGCGCTATTTCACAGAAATAAAACATTTATGGCCATATGTAATATAGTAATACTAATAGCAATAGTGAGGGGGGGGGTTACATTTGATTTGCAATTGTTGTTGCCTGGGAGCTTCTTCCTGTTACCGTGAATCAGGGCTGGCAGCAAGGGCCGTCTACCCTTTCTGTTGGGTTGTCGTTGTGGTTACTGATAATGTTGATGTTGTTGATAATTGAATAACACAAGACAGTAATCATATAAAGTGCATTTATTCTTTCTATTTTAGCTTGTTACAGTTAGCTTTGTGATGGTATTTTGTTTAGAGTTGAGGATTTCAGGCACTTAACCCTATCGATCTATGTTATTAGTTGGGTGGGTGGGACGGCAAATCTGCGCTAAGGAATCACGTCCGATCGGTTGAAAGTTCTGGTCGATGTGTCTAGATTCGCTAACTGTGTCATAGCCGTTGCCGGGAATTTACAGTAGGTGGTGCATCGATTGGCAGCCATTTATTAGTTCAAAAGGACAATGTAGATGGCGCCAGTAGTCGCCTTAAAATCTACTGCGGATATACAGTCTCGCTCTCAATTACCCATGTTGCGCACATCATGGACAATGGGGGATTGGGCACGACTCTCTGGCAGGCTAGCCTAGCTAGGCTTACATACATCCCCAACCTCTCCCTAACGCTCTAACCATGTCCAGCTTCAGCCTGTCGGCCTAGCTGGCCATTAAGACTCGTGCACTGATCGATTACCCTGGATTTGATCGCCTGATCACAGTGCTTCTTACTGGCTCGGTGAGTTACCAGGTGTAAAATTCTATGATTAAGTATGTATTGAATATCGAGATGGCTACATGGGAAACAGTACTCCCTTCATAATGCTCAAACTGGGGGAGGGAAGCAATGTCCTTTTAAGCAGAATCCCTCCCCCTTATCTCGCCCAGCCACACGGTCACCACATGTTGCTATGTAAGCCCATGATAGCTAGTTGGTGGCCAGAGCTGGGTGGGAGGGGGGTGAGTCCTTAAAGCAGCCAATTGTGAACTATGTTAGGGAGAGATCATGCGGGAGAGGAGTGACTGGTGTAGATGAATGTAATAGCCAATGAAAAGGTCTCTTACATCCACTGTTGTATGTATCTAAAAACAATATATAAGTGAATAAAACTAAACAATCAGTCTATCATCTATCTATTCTTCTGCAGGTGCTGAACTTGGATCGTGTGTTGTGTCATGTGTGTGTCTCTACTATGGGGTAAGCTCTGATGTATAATGCATCTAAATAATATATGAAAACGGGGAGCAATGAACCTTACGTGGGATATAGGATATCAGGGCAGTATAGCCGGGTTGAGCAGTACAGCTACTAAAAGAGAGAACATAATGAGATAACCATAGCCCTCGCGTACCACCTAACTGGATCGGCCATCAATAGCATTCAAACGCCCGCATCTCATGCGGGGGCCCGCAAATAGTAAAGGCGGGATTTCATACATGCACTGGATCCAGACTGACCTGGATACATTGATTTATATACCTGGTAAAGACCAGAGTGAAGCCCATAACTATCGTCCCATAGCCCTTACAAGCTGCATCTGAAAAACCATGGAGCGCATGGTAAACAACCGCCTCGTCTGGCTACTGGAGTCAGGACACCACCTGTCCAACCTTCAATGTGGCTTCAGACGGGGCCGCAGCACCCTCGACCATTTGGTGTGCATGGAGACCTTCATAAGAGATGCTTTCCTTAAGAAGGAGCACGTTGTGGCTGTCTTTTTCGACCTCGAAAAAGCCTATGACACAACGTGGCAGCATGGCATCATGGAGGATCTTCATGCGATTGGCCTTCGTGGCCACTTGCCAATTTTCATCAGGAACTTTCTAGCCTTCAGGCATTTCCACGTCCGTGTCAAGACTACCTATTCCCGCCTACACTCACAGGAACTAGGAGTACCTCAAGGCAGCATACTGGCCGTGACCTTTTCGGGGTCAAGGTCAATGGTATTGCTGCTGCTGTAAAGCAGGGGGTCTCCTGTAGTCTTTTCGTGGACGACTTTGTTTTATATTACAGCGGTGCTAACATGAATGTCATAGAGAGACAGCTACAACCAAGCATAAATGGGATCCATCGATGGTCAGTTCTGAACGGTTTCAAATTTTCCAAGACCAAAACAGTCTGCATGCACTTCTGCCTGCTGCGTAGAATACATGCGGAACCGGAGCTGACCCTGGATGGGGATCCCATTAAAGTCGTTGAGAAAACCAAATTTCTGGGCCTCATTCTCGACGCAAAACTGTCTTTTGTGCCACATATAAAGTACCTGAAAACAAGATGCCTGAAAGCGCTGGATATTCTGAGGGTGCTGTCCAGCTCAGAGTGGGGAGCGGACAGAGATGTTCTGCTCTCCGTGTACAGAACCTTGGTTCGTTCACGAGTGGATTACGGCAGCATAGTATACGGTTCCGCAAGGAAATCATATATTGGGCTGCTAGACACGATCCACCACCAGGGACTGCGCTGGCCCTTGGGGCCTTCCGCACCTCACCAGTTCAGAGCCTTTATGTCGAAGCCAATGAACCATCACTTAACAACAGGAGAATCAAACTGGCCATGCAATATGTAGTCAAGATAAAAACTAATGCATTGAATCCTGCACACAATTGTCTATTCGAGCAACATGACGAATCCAGGTATGAAGCCAGGCCAAATTACATCCGGCCACTGAGGCTCCGAATGAAACCTCATTTGGAGGCCTTGGGCGTGGATTTGGACGTGTTGGAGGATGCCAAAGTCCCAGAACATCCCCCGTGGTCGTTGAGAAAGCCATCGGTTATCCTCCGACTCACGGAACTGAGGAAGTCTGGGACACATCCACTCGAGTACCAAGGACTGCATGCAGAGATTCAAGGCCAGTTTGCAGACCACCTCTCCATATACACTGATGGTTCGAAAGACCAAAGCCGGGTAGCTGCTGCGGCAGTCTGCCGACGGGAAAAATTTGGTGTACGTTTGCCCGATCAGAGCTCGATTTTCACTGCAGAAGCCCGAGCACTCCTTCTCGCTTTGGAGTGTATCGAGGTATCCAACCACACTAACTATGTTATATACAGTGATTCCTTCTCTTGCCTCCTGGCTGTTGCTGGACTGAAAACGAATCACCCTATTCTAGCAACGGTCATTTATAAAATGAACCAACTGACAACAGATGGGTATGACATCCACCTGTGCTGGGTGCCTGGCCATGCCGGCATACAAGGAAACGAACGAGCTGATCGGGCTGCGAAGAAGGCCCTGAACTGTGATCTTGAACCGTGTCTGATCCCTCACTCTGATCTGAAACCACTAATAGCCACCCACATAAAATCCAAATGGCAACATGAGTGGGATGAAAACATCAATAAACTTAAAGAAATTGAACCATCTGTGGGAAAGCCACCACAGACTCATGCGGGAGGTCGGCGGGACCAAGTGGTCCTTAGTCGCTGCCGTGTTGGCCACTCGTGGCTTACACATGCTTTTCTGCTCAAGGGGGAACCTCCCCCTGAATGTATTGGGTGTCAGTCCCCACTGACACTCAAACACATTTTACTAAGTTGCGTTGATTTTTTGGCCCTGCGCCAACGGTTCTACACTGCAGGAAGTATGCATGACCTTTTTACTAAGGTAAAACAGGAAAACATTTTAGCCTTTTTGAGGGCAGCTGGACTGTACCACCTTATATAGTTTACTAAATGGATTCTATTAATTATTAATGAAACTTTTCTTTTTCTATGGGAATTTGTTTCCCTTGACCACAGATATATGATTGTGAGCTTTCTAATTTAATTAGTGTCTATTGGCACATAATTGATTGTCTGCTTTTACATGTAAAAGCGATGGTTTGAACAAAAAACAAACATTTCTCGCCGTGAATATGGCCTATGCTGCCGACACGGCGTAAAGCAACCACCAATCAATCAATCAAATCGATTATATACATGTAGCACCTATGTCAGGTGTACACTGCACAACATTTCGGCTGACTCCACATCCCAATGCGGTTCTTTACATGAGACGTGCATCCGTCATTGCCATCATTCCTACATTTTATATTCACATTTTATTCCCACATTTTAGTCCCACATTATATTCCCATATTAGATAACATTTTATTCCCATATTGATTTAACATATCTGTGTAAGTTTCAATTATTCATTATAATCCGATAGTTTTGAATTTCTGTGAAAAGATTTAATGTTAGATAACAATATTAAGTTGATCATTAAAATTTACCTTACTTTGATGTGAAGTAACATATTTTAAATGGTACATGTTTTGGAAATTGTGCCCGGCAAGTTTGAGATGTGACCATCAGGTTAGTTCTGTACCTATTTAGGGGTAGCAGACAGTGTTACACGGACAATGCACTCACCATTTTGTGTTTCAATAATGAAGTGGGTTTTATGTAGAATCATATCGATATTACCATTTTTATTTTTTGTCCATTTAAATTAAGTTTATTTCAACATCCTCATTATATACAGTTAGATTTCCAATAAAACTTAATTTGAAGAACCTGAGAATGAAAGAAGCAAAATGCTTATGATATACATTCCCCTTAGAACAGTAACGTTCATGCTTTTATCGAACTATGCAATGACTCATTAGCTGTTGCCAGGACGTCAAATCCAAACAAACAAAATATTCCTAAAGGACATAATCCCAAATAAAATGATTCCATTGGTATTTAATTTGTATATATAGGTTCAAATATAAATAAGTGTTTGGGGTTTGAAAATATCATGATTCCATCGGTTTATGAATATTTAAGCATTAAGTCAATGCACTCTTACAGCAGAACACAGCCACTTTGCAAGCCGAGGGTGTCTGGAGGGAGGGCGTGAGGATGCTTAGGCATATCCAACTTAGATACTAGTGCACTTATTAAGCATTGTTGCTGCCTAGAAGAGGATACTAAGTCAATGAAATAGAACCTATTACTCCTGAAGCCTACACTGTCATAATTTTGATGTGCTTGACAAAAATATGTTAACAGGTTTTCACTTAAAATATCGCCAATGTTAGCCATTTAAAATCAAAGTGACTTGAAAGTAAATATACTAAGGGCAATAATAGCAATCAAGCTAATGTTTTTATCTTAGAAAAGAAATTTGTAAAAGCTCAAAATCATTGGACTAGGTAAGCTTAAAAGTTATAGTTGCATAGTCAAATGCTTTTGAGTTTCCGACATTTTCTGAGATAAATGTATTACGTTTATATCATTATAATCTACCTCATAACTTGAAGTAACTTTGATTTTAAATGCTTACCTTTTAAGATATCTGAAGTGCAACCATGCACAATTAATTATGCAAAGCACGCCAAAATTCTTTCACCATAGGCTTCTGCAGTAACAGATTCTATTAACTTGACTCAATATTCCCTTATATGTGGCAACAATTATTCACTAAGTGCAACAATATCTAAGTTAGGTATGCAATCAAATCTAGATAATTGCTTTAGTTTTAAAAATGTTATGTTTTTATCAGACTATGCAGCTTTAATTTTAATGCACACCGCATTGCTTTGCTTATATTCACCCACGTGCTATAATGGACGTTGCAAGGAGGAAACTTTGGTACACATTCATATGAAATTGACACGCAGTCGGCTGGAAATCGACATGGGACCCATGTCAGTGTTTAATCAGGGGAACAAGGAGTGTTGGTAACGACAGTGATGTTGATTTCATACTCAGCAGCACCGGCTGTGGCTGCAGCGGTGGTGTCAGGTACTAATTGTTTTGATTTCTTTTGACACTTCTCAAATTTAAGATTTGACCACAGTGGCACGCTGATTGCATGCACACCACAGCTGCCTTGATTTCTTGATCAGCATCTTACCATACACCAAACAGTCTAAATGTAGGAGTCGTCTGTCATTTTGGGTTGAGCAACGCTAGTGAGCATTTCTGCAGATGCCAATCATGTAGTGATCCTAGTTCTGTGGGCAGGTTGGATGGTTGTTGGAGTTTTGCATCCTGGAAACATCTGAGGTTGGTCACGATTTCTGCAGTGCTCGCCCTTGGTGACTTTATAGTACTGTCCCTCTGGGAAATCAGGCTGCCAGCACCATGACCCTATATCCCACCCAGTGACATTATCCTGACACATTGCTAAGCAATCCATGCCCTATCCTAGTAATGCCAAGCACCAAGCTAGGATGCGACAAGTATACAGCATGCCGAGTCACAGGAAGAACAATAGCTGCTACCCAACATGCCGGGTCGCAGGAAGAACTGTTGCTGCGATCCAACATGCCGAGTCGCAGGAAGAACTCTATCTGTAACACAAGACACCGAGTCGCCGAAAGAACTGTAGCTGCGATGCAGCAGGTCAGGTCGCAGGAAGAACTGTAGCTGCTACCCAACACGCCAGGTCTCAGGAAGAAATGTAGCTGTGACCCAACATGCTGGGTCGCAGGAAGAACTGTAGCTGTGATCCAACACGCTGGGTCACAGGAAGAACTGTAGCTGTGACCCAACATGTCGGGTCGCAGGAAGAAATGTAGCTGCGATCCAACACGCCGGATCGCAGGAAGAAATGTAACTGCTATCCAGGAAGAAATGTAGCTGCTACCCAACACGCTGGGTCACAGGAAGAATTGTAGCTGCTACCCAACACGCTGGGCCGCAGGAAGAACTATAGCCGCTACCCAACACGCCGGGTCGCAGGAATACATGTAGCTGCTACCCAACATGCCAAGTCGCAGGAAGAACTGTAACTGCTACCCAACACGCCGGATCGCAGGAAGAAATGTAACTGCTATCCATGAAGAAATGTAGCTGCTACCCAACATGCTGGGTCGCAGGAAGAATTGTAGCTGCTACCCAACACGCTGGGCCGCAGGAAGAACGATAGCTGCTACCCAACACGCCGGGTCGCAGGAATACATGTAGCTGCTACCCAACATGCCAGGTCGCAGGAAGAACTGTAGCTGCTACCCAACACGCCAGGTAGCATGAAGAAATGTAGCTGCTACCCAACACACTGGGTCGCAGGAAGAAATGTAGCTGTAACCCAACACGCCAGGTCACAGGAAGAAATATAGCTGCTACCCAAAAAGCCGGGTCGCAGGTACAGTTCACATGCAGAAGTTTGGGGCTGGTTCCCCTCCTGCTCCCAGCCCTATCCTGCAGTATATGCCCTATATTATATATACTCACCTTGCACTTATAACCTTCCTGATGATCAAGCCTGGTAGGGTTATTGCCCATGTTTGTTTTTCGCGTAGATTGCAATGAAATTGCCCCAGCACATATTGTAATCAGATAAGGCGTCACTTCCTGAATCATGGTGTAAGTTTGCTTGTTTGTTTGCATTTTACGTCCTTGCAACATGTAAGGTCATATCAGGACAAGTAGGCCCTATACCGACTTGTGACAATTCGCACTCACGGTGACTTTCTATTGCCAAGGCCAAGGCCACCGGATTTCCCACTCAGTCACATTATCTCTCATACTGAGCTAACCAGTCCTTTCCCTATCCTAGTAATGCCGAGCGCCAGGTTAGGTACTGACAAGTTTCAAGTTTCGAAGTCGACTGCGATTCGAACTCTGAACTTCCGCATGGGAGCCGTCGCGTACGCTGTAGCTGTGACAAGATGTGTCTCAGTTTCAGTTCTTCCTGAGTATCCAGCGGAATTCGGAATTGCCATATTTGGTTATTCAATATAAGTCTCAGTGGCGGCACACACATTTAATTAGGATTAAACTAAACACTGGAGATTCAAGTAATTCCCATTGCGTTCAAATATATCCATTGAAGGTCATAGATATTGGCTCGGCCAGATTGCGAGGTACTACGTGGCTTTAAGCCTACACAATATACATTGATTGATTGATTGATTGATTGATTGATTGATTGGTGGTTGCTTTATGCCGTGTCAGCAGCAAAGGCCATATTCCTGATATGTTTTTGGTTCAAACCATCACTTTTACATGTAATGTGGCTGAGTGGGGTATTAGGTCATGGTGCTGGCGACCTGATCTTCCAGTGGGGCAGCACTATAACGTCGTCATGAGTGCGCACTGTCACAAGTCGGTACCCGTCCTGATATGACCTTAGATGTTGCTAGGACGTAAAACAACAACAAACAAAAACAAACAAACAATGTAAAAGCAGACAATCAATTATGTGCCAATATACATTAAATTGTACACATTATACATTAAATTGCATTCCATTAAAGAAAAATAAATTTAAAGCATTTCTTTTATTAATTTGGGAAAATTGTATTTACGAATAATTTCTCTTCCAGATTACACTGATCCTTTCCCATATCCTATTAATACAGGCAGCCAGGCAAGGTAGCGATGAGGATCAATTTTGTAAGTCTTGGGTTTGACGCGGCTGGGAATAGAACCCATGGGAATGGAGCGCCCTATTAATTTGGCGATCTCCTTCGGTAAGCCATATATACAGTTTGATGAGAGCATCAAACTTTCTAAATTAAAAACAGTTAACTAGATACCATCCAAAATATCCAACTTAGATAATGATGGATTTAGTAAGTATTTGTTGCTGCATAGATTAAGATATTAATCCAATTTAGACGCAGCTGTTACTGCTGAAGCCTATGTGCTTGACAAAATTAATTTGGCATGTTTTCACTTCAAATATCTCCGAAGGTAGGCATTTTGGATCGAAGTTACTTCAAACTAAAGTAAAGTAGATTCGATCAATCAACCTAATGTATGTGGTGTTCTCTGTGGCGGAGTGGTTAGAGTGTCTGACTTTTTTCTAGGTCGCACTCCTAATCTGAAGGTCATTGGTTCTGTCGTGGGGGTGATGAAAATGGAAAATATTGTGCCTAGAGCGGGACTCGAACCCACATCTCTTTGCATTCCGGGCCAGTGTGCTAACCATTATACCACCTAGGCTCCCTGATATCAACACACTCCCCACGCCTACCTGTCTATGTGGTTACTTGCCTGAGAGGTCAGTGCAGACCACTACACTCGTCCCCCTGGAATTGTAAGTCTTGTAATGCTTACAATTACATACATACAGGCAATGCACTAACACATACATACACAGGGTAGGTTCAACAACCATACAGCGCAAAGCTTGTACAGGATCCTGATCACGGCAACCAGTGTCGTGGGGGTGATGAAAATGGGAAATATTGCGCCTAGAGCGGGACTCGAACCCACATCTCTTTGCATTCCGGGCCAGTGTGCTAACCATTACACCACCTAGGCTCCCTGATATCAACACACTCCCCACGCCTACCTGTCTATGTGGTTACTTGCCTGAGAGGTCAGTGCAGACCACTACAGTTCCATTCCTCGTGCCTCCAGCTCTGCCAATTTGGATTTCCACCGCTGTGTAAAACTTACAGCGTCATCAAAGGCCAGTTGCTCTCATACCATGTCTATGTGGTGTGGGAGGTTAAAAATCCCTTGGGTCGGTAAAAGTGTAGGCTCGGGCTTTCTTTGGAGAAAAAAAGTCTGTTCAGACTTATCCATAATAGGCAGTATACATCTTCCTCAAGAAATTTACCTCAGAAAATGGCCGAAATTCCGAATCATCAGACACTGCAACTTTAATGGATGGGCGTCAAACCTGCGCATAACAATTTTGAATCCATGTAGGCTGTTCACAAGGGCATTTGACTATCGCATACTGTGTAAATTACTCTGCCTGAAAGTGTGGTGTCTCCACCCCCCACCCATCCCCCGTCCCTCCCACTTCCGACAACCTCCACCCCCACCCACCTGCCTAATGGGTGCCGTGACAGTGTGGGAAGCCTATAGAAAAGGTAGCTAGGCCGCTACTGGCTCTGGTGTTCACTTCTCGCCCATTTCGAGACTTGGCTGTGGAGAGGGTCGTTGAGGAAAGTAACTGTACCTCCAGCTCTTTTTCAACCCCTCCGTGCCTGGTGGCAATGCTGGTAATAGCAGGGCGTTGGCACGATATCCAAGTTAACCCTTGCCAAGCCACTGCTTTTTGTGATATATATATATATGATCGATTCTCGCGACTGGTGTGCATTTCTGAAAAAAAGTGACTTACCGGTATCATGTTTTTCATTTGTTTATCAGAATATATATAACATCAGGCTATCCAGAAACAAAAGTGTATACTTAAGTTCTAGGAGTTAAGCCTGTAGAGAGGTTTAAAAATAAAATCTTATTTTCACCATCAACTTAAGAAACCCATCAGAAATATCAGAGAATGGCCTCATTTCAGCTATATTCATTATTTTCCTACAGATGTTTGTGTTCCTACATGCATATTAATGATGTCACTACTCACCTATGCTCTTGACATAGGCATTTACATTGAATTCCTCTATCGTGTTCGCTTTTATAAAAATAAAAATAAAACGAGGTAAGCTCTCCAACATGGTGATGCATTTCGTAAGTTGACAAATTTGTAAGTTGACATATGGCATTATAACTGCTGGTAGAGGATATTATTCTAAAGCTAGGGGGGAGGACTTCACAGCATTTTGTACCTCTCATAATAGGCTCCCTTCAAGCAAAATATAATTTTTAAAAGCATTCATTAGTTGATGCTAATTTGTAAGATTTCTTGTCTTTCCTGATATAACGGCATGTATTTCACTTATATGTTATCACAGCATAGCTTTGAGCATATTGCTGAATGCACAACATATATAGGATGAGATTCTATGCGCTAAATATCATTTTGAAAGGCATCTGATTTTGTTAGGTCAGTGGAAAGTATGGATTTCGTAAGTTGATGGGTTGATTGTTTTTTTCTTTAATTTGAGTAAAGATATGCATTATATTCCGATTTGTATTTATTTTCTTTATTTTCATTCACATGGTTGGTATGTAAACATGGATCTAAACAGAATAGCAATTGACTGCTAAGTGCATTAATAACAGGCAGACACTTGATTTATTCCAAAAATGCACACCGGTCAAGGGAATTGACCCTATATATATATGTATTTATATATATCTTTATATAAATATATATATATATAAATACATTACTTTGATCGTTCTAAGCTACTTTAATTTAGTTCGAAGTAACTTTGATCTAAAATGGCTAACTTTGGATATATTTGAATTAAAACATGCCAAATCTATTTGGGCAAGCACATCAAAATAATGATACCATAGGCTTCAGCAGTAACAGGTGTGACTAAATTGGCTAAATATATCATTCTATGCAGCAACAAATACTTACTAATTGCATCAGTATCAAAGTTGGATATGTTGGATCAAATCTAGTTAACTGTTTTGATTTTTAATGTTTGATGCGTCCATCAAAATGTTTATCTTTAAGGTATGCTTATATCTAAATATATATATATACATATGTGATGCATAATGAATTATGCGAGTATAAAGATACATAAAGGTCTATTATTGTTATGTTATACTCCGTAAGACCAACACTGAACAGTGGCTCCACATTCCCTCCTCGCCTCCACCGGACATAGACCAGCGTCAGTCGCATTGGAGGTTTTTCTTTAATGTATATATATCAATCGGTAGAGTGCAGATCCTGGGGCCTCGTGTGTGGAAGGTCGGGACTTCGTTTCCCAGTCGAGTCAAACCAATTAATTATCAAATTGATACTTGTCGCTTCCTGGCCTGGCGCTCGGCATTAATAGGATAGGGCAAGGAGTGGGTAGCCCAGTGTCAGGATAATGTGACTGAGTGGGATATCGGGTCATGGTGCTAGCAGCCTAATTTCCTAGTGGGAGAGCATTATAAAGTTGCCATGAATGCGCACTGTCACAAGTCGGTACCCATCCTGATATGACCTTACATGTTGCCAGGACTTAAACCATATCAATTTATCAAAAGTTAGCTACTTAGAATAGAGGGACTTTAAAATAAAGTAGGGTAGATCCTAGATACAAGATTCACCCCGTACTGCTGCAGTAGGGGTGCAAACCAACATATTAGAAAAACGGGCGAAGAATGTCAACATGGCGGGTAAATAAATTGAGCTGATAAATTCTTAATTTAAGAAGCAAAATATATTCTTCACATACATGTTCATATTTACCCGCTACTTTTGAGTTGGAAAATATAATAAAACATATACTTTAATGCAATTTAAAAGTGAAATCGACAGCGTTCTCTGGCCGCCATCTTCTCTTTTTTGCATTCTCTCCCATTTCACCAACTCTGTGCCTATAGAAGTATCCATTTGATACTGGAGCCACATACTGGAGCCTCACTTCCATACTAACGCTATTTTCTCCCGTATTTATATAAGGCTGGTCTTCACCCGTGTACTACAAGTACCGGGTGAATCTTTTATCTAGGTAGATCCTAGCAGTCAGCCTAAGATATTTATCTCATAAAATGACAGAAACTCAAAGCCATCGGACCATGCAACTTTAATAGAAATCTTTTCTTTTCTTTTGAGGAAGCAGGTTACTTGCGCACTGTCACAAGTCAGTACCAATCCTGATAAGACCTTAGATGTTGCCAGGACGCAAAACTCCATCAACCAGCCAACCAGTGGAACTAGGACCACTACATGATTGGCATCTGTTGAAATGATCACTAGCATTGGTCTTCGCAAAATGACAGACAACGCCTACATTTAGACTGTTTGGTGCTTACTACGATCCTAATTGAGAAATCAAGGCAGCTGTGGTGTGCATGCAATCAGCGCGCCACCATCGTCAAATCTAATATTTGAGAAGTGTCAAAAGAAATCAAAACAATTAGTACCTGACACCACCGCCATGGCCACAGCCGGTGCTGCGGAGTATGTAATCAATATCAACATTGCTTGTTCCCCTGATTAAAAACTGGCACATGCCCTGTGTCAATTTGTCACCAATGGCATGTCAATTTCATATGGTTGTGTACCAAATTGTCCTCCTTGCAAGGTCCATTATAGCACGTGGGTGGATATACGCAAGCCAATTCTGTGTGCCTTAAAGGTGCATAGTCGGATGAAAACATCACATTTTCAAAACCAAAGCGATTATCTAGATTTGATTCTACATATCTAACCTAGATACTGTTGCACTAAGTAAACATTTGTCACAACATATAAGAATTTAATAGAATAGGTTACTGCAGAAGCCTATCATGTCAGAGTTTTCATGAGCTTTCCATAATTAATTTTGCATGGTTGTACTTCAAATATCTCAAAAGTTAACCATTTAAAATATAAGTCACTTGAAGTGATAATAAAGTAGATTATAATGATCAAGCTAATATATTTATCTATAAATAAATGTCAGAAACTCAAAACCATTGGACTATGCAACTTTAAGGTTGCATAGTCCAATGATTTTGAGTTTTTACTAATTTCTTTTCTGAGATAAATACGTTAGGTTGATTGCTGTTATAATTGACTTTACTTTATTTACTTTAAAGTCACTTTGATTTTACGTGGCTAACATTGGAGACATTTTATTTGAAAACATGCTGTGAGGACGTAAAATTCCAACACCCAACCAACTCGACAATGGCTAAATGGCTGAGTTCTGCTGTAGGAGTGTGGTGAATTGATGCTGAAAGATACTTAAACCTATATATAGCGATATAGCAAATGGTAGACAGGAAGTGTGAACACTTATTTGTCTTTCTTTTTTTTTTGGTACATTAGTTGTCCCAAGCACGGGAAATCCCAGTCACAGACGACTGGTCTTCCCCACTCCACTGCTGGTCGATAGAAAGCCCGAGCCTACACTTTTACCGACCCAGGGGATTTTTAACCTCCCACACCACATAGACATGGTAGGAGAGCAACCGGCCTTTCATGACGCTGTAAGTTATACACAGCGGTGGAAATCCAAATTGGCAGAGCTGGGGGCAAGGGGAATCGAACCGCAGACCCTCAGATTCGGAGTCTGACCTAGAAAAAAGTCAGACACTCTAACCACTCTGCCACAGAGAACGCCGTATATATCCGATGAAATCATTTTCTAGGGGTTTTGTCCTTTAGGACAATTTTGTTTGTTTGAGTTTGACGTCCTGGCAACACCTAATGAGTTATTTAGAGCTGCATAGCCTGATAAAAGCATCAACTGTTCTAGATGGGGAATGTATATCATAAGGACTGTGTTCCTTTTTTTCTCCTTTTTCTCATCCACTTTAATTAAGGTTCATGGAAAATGTAACTGTATATAATGAGGATTTTGAAATATACTTCATGGACTTGAAAAGATAAATCAAAACACTAATATAGATATGATTCTACATAAAAGGCACTTCATTATTGAGAGACAATTGTGAGTGCTTTGTCTGCGTAGCATGGTCTTCTACCCCTAAATAACCTGATGGTCACACCTCAAGCTCACCAGGCACAGTGGCCGAACGGTAGAGTGCAGACCTGACATTTGGAAGATTGGGTTGATTGATTGATTGGTGGTTGCTTTACGCCGTGTCGGCAGCATAGGCCATATTCACGGCGAGAAATGTTTGTTTTTTGTTCAAACCATCGCTTTTACATGTAAAAGCAGACAATCAATTATGTGCCAATAGACACTAATTAAATTAGAAAGCTCACAATCATATATCTGTGGTCAAGGGAAACAAATTCCCATAGAAAAAGAAAAGTTTCATTAATAATTAATAGAATCCATTTAGTAAACTATATAAGGTGGTACAGTCCAGCTGCCCTCAAAAAGGCTAAAATGTTTTCCTGTTTTACCTTAGTAAAAAGGTCATGCATACTGCCTGCAGTGTAGAACCGTTGGCGCAGGGCCAAAAAATCAACGCAACTTAGTAAAATGTGTTTGAGTGTCAGTGGGGACTGACACCCAATACATTCAGGGGGAGGTTCCCCCTTGAGCAGAAAAGCATGTGTAAGCCACGAGTGGCCAACACGGCAGCGGCTAAGGACCACTTGGTCCCGCCGACCTCCCGCATGAGTCTGTGGTGGCTTTCCCACAGATGGTTCAATTTCTTTAAGTTTATTGATGTTTTCATCCCACTCATGTTGCCATTTGGATTTTATGTGGGTGGCTATTAGTGGTTTCAGATCAGAGTGAGGGATCAGACATGGTTCAAGATCACAGTTCAGGGCCTTCTTCGCAGCCCGATCAGCTCGTTCGTTTCCTTGTATGCCAGCATGGCCAGGCACCCAGCACAGGTGGATATCATACCCATCTAATAATGGAAGATTGGGAGTTTGGTTCCCGGTTGAGTCAAAGCAATGACTTATAAAATTGATACTTGTCACTTCCTAGTTTGATGTAGGGCAAGGACTGAGTAGCTCAGTCTCAGGATAATGGATAATGTGACTGAGTGGCATATTGGGTCATAGTGCCGGCAGCCTGATTTCCCAGTGGGACAGCACTATAAAGTCACCATGAGTGCGCACGGTCACAAGTTGGTGTCGTCCTGATATGACCTTAGATGTTGCCAGGACATAAAACTCCAAAAACGAACCAACCATCTCACACTTACATGGCGATCAGCATAGGTGTCACCCGATCACTGGAGGTAAGCAGGATTCAGCTCCATTGAGGCCTTAGATGGATCACCTTCTGGGAAA
This sequence comes from Branchipolynoe longqiensis, assembly GCA_030323885.1. NCBI lineage: Eukaryota > Metazoa > Annelida > Polychaeta > Phyllodocida > Polynoidae > Branchipolynoe > Branchipolynoe longqiensis. Next base: position 30,854,324 of record CM059188.1, read on the forward strand.
TAAGAGGCGCCGTAGACTTCTTGATACTGGCTTATAACCTACACACATCAGTAGTGGATAAGTATAGCTCTTCAAATGAACAACCACTCTTTCATAGTGGGTTAGGTTGACAACCAGCAGGTTCTTGAAATTGACATTGAAAAGGCATTACTGAAGGTTGATGTATATTACACAGAAATCTGGGTTGAATCCCATTGATCAACATATGTGGGGAGAGGGTTTTTTTCTCGATATTTTACCCTGGACTGTCAAGGTGGATGGAGTGAACACATGGTGCCATGAGAATAAACTAACACTAAATGGCACTAAAACTGAGTACATAATCTATGGAACCAAAGCCAGGAAGGTGAGGGCCCGGCCAATACAACTGCAGATGGGTGGCTTAGTGCTCCGTGAAGTGAACTCCTATAAGTACCTAGGCACAACTCTCGATGCGACTCTAACTGGTACCCAACAGCTGGCAAGACTTAACCAAACACTGGCACTAAAAATGAACACATTCAGAAAAATAAGGACATATGTAAGTGAGAATACTGCGCTGCAGCTGTACAAGTCAACAATATTACCAATTATAGACTACAATGATATCATCTATGGATTACTAACGAAGCAGCAAGAGACCAAATTACAAAGAACGCAAAACAGAGCCCTCAGAACAGTATTCCAAGGCAAGATACTAAGTGTGGTTGAAATGCATAGCAGAGCAGGGCTGGACACTCTGGATGTACGTAGGAACCTACACCTAATGACGTTGATGTATAAACGTGCGAGTGATGACAAATACATAGATCGCACAACCAGGGTAACGAGAAGGGGGACATCGACTCTGCTCGGGGTGCCCAACCCTAATACAAATAAGTTAATGAGAGCTCCGATTTACAAAGGAAGTGTCATGTGGAATGAGCTCCCAACCAAAACCAGAGAAGCGGGTTCGATCCTTGCCTTTAAAAATGCATACAGAGCTCACCTGGTTATTCAGGCCCAAAACCTGGCACTGCAAATATATAATACGACCTGCTGAACGACCCATTGACTTCGCCCTCTCTCATGCCTGCTCTCTCCCTGCGTGTCCGCCCCCCCTACCCATGGACCCCTCCCCCCCATCCACATTTGACAAAACAACTATTATAACTCAATGACTCAAGACCCACTACCCCTACTTTAGACCCATTACCACCACTGAATAACTACATCTTCAACGAGCAATGCACACAATATAAACCACTATACATGCACAACATGGCACCATTTAAAGACTAACCGTTATTAAAACCAAATCTAACTGATATACACACACAGCATATGATTTAACCACTAGTGTACATTACTGCACACTCTATCTTGATGCATATACCTTGCACTATGTTCAGTACATTATGCTGCACACTATGCAGCATAGGCTGCTCCCCCACTTTCTTTTATGTTCAGAATGGGCTGTGCTGCACACAATGCAACACATTCCACTTCCACTGTGTACAGATGAAATGCGACCACTCCGACGGCTGGAAGACCAGTGCCCCGGCGCTGACAAAATATGTATTCAGATGAATAAAAATATTTACCAAAAAGAAAGGTTATTTGCTACTGCCAAAATAAGGTCATGGTAACTTTTAAGGAGGATATTTATCTTGTGGGTGGTGCGTGTTGCAGAAAGCGAAAGTGAGAGGGACTCGAACCCACATTTTTGCTATTCCAGAATGAATGCCATAACCATTACGTTATTTATGCTTCCCCTGACGCAATCAATAAGCCCATGCCAATCTGTGTATTTAGCACATGCATATATGTGATATATAAGTTATTATATGAGTATAAAGGGGCGGAGCTGTATTTTCTCTATATTGTATTTATTGTGCATGCTATTTATTTTACTCCAAGGATCGCATGTTATTATTATTTCCTGCGTGCCGGTCCCGCTAAGGAGGCAGGTGCCTCTACTATTGATAGCGATACTGCGATAGCAAGATCAACGTCATTAAGTGGTCGCTGCCTCAACATCAAAGTGTTAGGCGCTCCCTCCTCGCCGCCATTCCCTTAGAGATCTCAGTAGAAAAACGCACTTTGATAATAGCGAAGTTAACACACAGCCAATTTATGACATGAGCAATGCTGTGCTTCAGTTAAATCAATTGGGCAAACATAGCATTGCATAACATAGCATGTCCCATTAAGAACACAATACACTAATCGGTTCATAATGATTCAGAAATTATTTTGATAAGAAATAACTGTCGATGATGATCAGACGGGATGGTCGAATGAGTTGAGTGTCCATCATTCGTTTTGGTAGAAAGTGGGATTCCAGCCCACCAGTTCGAACCCTTGTCGAGTCGAACCAATGACTTGAAAATTAATACTTGTCACTTCCTAGCCAGGCGCTCAGTATTATTAGGATAGGGAAATGATTGGATAGCTCAGTGTCATGATAATGTGACTGAGTGGTATATCGGGTCATGGTGCTGGTGGCCTGATTTTCCAGTGATGCAACACTAAAACGTCACTATAAGGGCACACTTTCAGAATTCGGTACCCTTCCTGATATGAACTTAGATGTTGCTAGGACGTAAAACTCCAACTGTCAATGAATTATTATTGATACAGACCAACTTAGGCTATGCTTAAAGCTGCATAAACCGATAAAATCATAGCATTTTCAGAACTAAAACATTTGTCTCGCTTGGATTCTACACATGCAACTTAAATACCAGTGTGCTTATGAAGTTTTATTGCCGCATATTTTGGAATACTAAGTCAATATAATAGAACCTGTTATAACTGAAGCCTATGCTCTCAGAGTTTTGATGTGAATCCCGAAATTAATTTGGCATGTTTTCACCTCAAATATTTCTAATGATAGCTATTTAAAATAATGATTACTTGCATATATTACAGACGTGTCTAGACGACTAGACGTCTAGACGTCTATTACGAATATATCACACTGAGCACGGTGGAGTGCTGGCTAATTTCCTGGTGGGGGAGGGTGATGGATGGGGAGGGGCGCGGTGCGTGTGTCGTCGATAGGATGGGGATCCACGCTATAACATCTCTCTACACCCTTTCTCCACTTCATCATCGTCATCATCATCATCTCCGTCCTGATATGACCTTAGATGTTGCTAGGACGTAAAACAACAACAACAAACATCATCATCATCAATCTCTTAACCTCGAGGGTCGTTGGGGCACCATATATGACTTTGCAACAAGTTCTCTCCAATTGTGTCCCTGTTCTCAACTAGGTTCAGGGACCTATTAAACCTGTCCACTCCCAGATGTTGTCTTCCGACCTCTTCCTTTGTCCGCCTTGTCTTTTCACCCCTTTGCTGTGCCATGCAAGATTGTTTTGGTCAGACCTGATGAATGGGAAATATGGCCGTGCCATTGCAGTTTGTGTCTCTTTATGATCGTAAGGAGACCTTTCCTGTGAATCCTACCCAATGAGCAGTGTCCTACACTAGTTCTAGCACTGACGTCAGAGGGTGGATTGATATCGAAAGCCATCTATTGACTGGCAGTTAATTGATCAATTAGGCATATCCGATTCGCATAACATATCCCTATGAGACATTAAAAGATACTCACATTTAAATAATGTCCGCTTTCCCCATGTTAATAACCAGACAGGATGGCCACAAAAGTTGAGAACAGAAATAAAAAACACAGTTCCAAGCCACTCCCCACTCCTTCTGCCTTCTCCCCCTCTCAACTCCGGGAATAAAAAAGTAAAATAAATAACTACCAAAAATATAAGCATTATGCTATAACACCTGACTAAATTAATAAAACATATACTAACCGCATAGCTATAGTTGACAAAGACAATTTAAATGAATCATGCAATCATTATCTGCATAATCCCAAATCCACTATCTGGTCAGCAAATCAACGATATAGCCTAAAGGTAAATGGTTATTATCCAGTCTACATGTACAAATTACAATCCCCATATTATATGTAATGCCTGCTTTCAAACTGCTATTGTCAATTTTGTTGATACCATCTCATCATCTCATCCATAAATCGTTCATATGCATCATAATTGTTACGGTCAGAAGACCAGCACCTTGGTGCTGAAAATATATATTATTCAACTGGAATAAGAAATAAATAAGAAATTTTCTTTTTTTTTAAATGAAAAAAAGAGTTGACCATCCACCTCCCATATTGGTTTATTCCCACTTTTGAATGCTGAGAGAGTCAACTCAATGCCTTATATATTGACACTTTGTGATACCTAGCCTGGCAGTCAACATTGTCAGAGATGCTAAGGCATCGCGGTTAATTTGACACGCGAATACAGCCAAGGCCCAGTAACTAAGGCTGCTCATATATGTCGCCGACTAGCGGATCGTTACTGAACTATATACCATTAACGCTGACTAGCAGGATTTTGGCACTTCCGCAGCACGATCGCTCAGTAAACAAGGCAACTACGGCTCCACCTATATCGCATTTCTGAACTAAAATACGCCGCCTCTCAGCCAAAGAATCTTGGCTAAAAAAGCGACTGCTAGCTTTAGATATTTCACTTTCGACACAGGAGCCACACGGATAACAACTGCCTTAAATTGCCATCCCACCCACCCCACAATGAGAAGGGGATATAGGGTTATAAGTGTGCCTAAGCCTCACTGACATCACATAAATACCCAAGAGACTGTACGGGGGAAAGAACTAAAATTGTAATAAAGAGCCATAAGTATATTTGCTGTGTTTGTGTTTCTAATTAGTAGGATAGAGTGAGGAGCAGTGGAATGAAAAAGACAAATTGTCTGCGATTGAAATTTCTCTCACTTATCGAATCAAGTTTGGTCATGCGATTATAGGTGCAAAGTGAGGTTAAAGTATAGGATCTACAGTGAGAGATAGTGCTTGGAGAGGGGACCAACACCAACTTCTGCCTATCAGCTGTAGCTGCGACCCGGCTTGTTGGCTCAAAGAGTCAAGGCTACAATCCTCTCTGAGAGACCAGCGGAAATCAAAACCCACATAATGTCTGATTCACGGCAGAGACACTCACAGTACCTGTATCATATCCTTGCATTTAAATTTCGATTTTCTTTTCGATGTTTTGCTCCAATTTCCGATTTCGCCCAGCGCAGTACAGTGAAACCCCGATTTAACTAGCTCCGATCGAGTCCGAATTTGAATATAAGGCGATAATTCATTGGACCTGGAATTACCGTTAGTTCAAAAATAATTCAGTAAACTGAACCCCGATTTAGCGCTACCGCTCTTTTTGTCGCGATGATTTGTTTTCATGTATCCCAATGATCGCGCTATGTGTTTGTATGTGTTTGTGGGAAAACAAGCGCTAGGGACATGTTTACTAACACGGACTCAAAAGCGAAGAAAACACCCATACAAACATAACACCATGCACTTCCGGGTTATATCACCCTCTGGGCATGCGCCCCCCACCCCCACCCCCCTTGAGAAGAATGCCGTGCTGGGACAGAGCATCAGCACCTGGCGACTAAACAATAGTCAAACCAATTTGTCAGGGGACGGGAAATCCCCGCTCGCAAGTCATCATAATTAATGGGTCGGAAATAAATTAAACAAATCGACGTGTGAGAAATCATTCCGCTGAATATTTCCAGAGAGATGGGCATACCATGTGCGACCTGGATGATTGCAAGGGCAATCTCGGATAAATTCTCAAGAGTGTGGAGGTTTGGCTAGAAATGGTCGCCTGTGTTGTCGGGAGTGAAGCGATTTGGTGTCGCGTGTCAGGACCGGCTCTGGGGAAGGGACGGGGGCAAGGGTGAGGGTTGGGGCTGGGGCTGGGGCTGGGGCTGGGGCTGGGGCTGGGGCTGGGGCTGGGGCGGTGTCGGGGATGGGAGCGGGGGCGAGGGAAGGACGGGGGCCGAGATGAGGCGACAGAAGTGACGTTGGGCAGGGTTTGAGGACGTGCAGGCGTGGAGGTGTGTGTGTGGGAGGGGGATGTGAGGGTGTTTGTAGATGAGGATGTGAGGAGGTGTGTTTGTGGATGTGTGGACATGTGTTTGTGTGTAAGGGTGAGGACGTGTGTGGGTGTGGCTGGACCGTGGATGAGGCTGTGTGGAAATGAGGCTGGGGGGTAGGGGTGGGGGGGTAGGGGTGAGGGTGGGGGTGGGGATGCGGGTAGTGGGAACGAGGCTGGGCTGTGTTGAATCTGGGTGGGAGTTAACTTGCGCTGGGCAGGGGAGACGGCGAGTGAGGGTGTGAGGGTGCAGGGGTGGTGTTGCTGTTTTACATCCTAGCAACATCTATGGTCATATCAGAATGGGTACTGACTTGTGACAGTGCGCACTCAAGGTAACTCTATAGTGGTGCCCCACAGGCATCATGACCCGATATCCCACACAGTTGCATTATGTTGATACTGTGCAAACCAGTCCTTTTCCTATCTTATTAATGCATAGCGCCAGGGTAGGAAGCAACAACTATCAAGTTTATAAGTCATCAGTTTGACTCGGTTCGGATTCGAACGGAAAGCCTGCGCTCTACCCACTCAGCCACCACATCCGGTGTGCAGAGGTGAACTGGATGAGAGTGAGATTGAGCGGAAGTAACGCTAGGCAGAAGTGACGGTAGACGCGTTGCATTGCTAGGCCCAAGGGAAGCTGGTTGGGAATGAGGCTAGGGTGGAAGTGAGGCTGGGCGTGTGAGGTTGAGGTGATTTGAGGTTATAGATAAGGGAGATATAGTGGGTGAGGGGTGAGGCGGGAGTGAGGGTGGGTGAGACTGAGGGTGGGCTTGTGTTGGTTTATTGGTTGTTAAAGTTGTGTGTCCTGGCAACATCAAAGGTTATATCAGGGTAGGTACCCACTTGTGAGAGTGCGCACTCATGACAACTTTATAGTGCTGCCCCATTGGGAGACAAGGCCACCAACACCATGATCTGATATCCCACTCAGCCACATTATCCTCACACCGAGCCAACCAGTCCATGCCCTATCCTTATGATGCCAAACTCTTGGCTAGTAAGCGACAAATATCAATTGTGTACGTCATTGGTTTGACTCGACCTGGAATCGAACTCCCGACCTTCCGTACTGGAGGCCTTCGCTTTATCAAATTGACCACAGCGACCTGTAGGGTTGGCTTGGGTGATCGGGACTGAGAGTGGGCGGGTGTTAGGCGAGGCGGGAGGGAGGGCAGGAGGGAGGGTGAGTATGAGAGGCGGGAGGCTGGAGAAACCCTGCCCCTGGGTTAGGCTATGTGCAGGTTTGATGGCGGAGGGTTTCAGCGCTGGCGACCGGAAGGCTGAGATGATGAAACCTGGCGCGCACAGGGTGGAGAGTGGTGAGCTGCTCTTAGATGTAAAAAGCCCATCTGCTCATGCGCCTGGTGCCCCCCCCCCCCAAGTACATGTATGAATCCCTCGCCAATGTCTCAATAGGTCTGACCAGACAGGATGGCCGAATGAGTTAGAGCGTCCATCTCCCGTGCCGGTAGATCATGGGGTCGTGGTTTCGAACCCTGGTCGAGTCAAACCAATGACTTCAAAATTGATACTTGTCACTTCCTAGCCAGGTGCTCGGCATTATTAGGATAGGGCAGGGATGGGTTGGCTCAGTGTCAGGATAATGTGACTGAGTGGGATATCAGGTCATGGGGCTGGTTGCCTGGTTTCCCAGTGGGGCAGCACTATAAAATTGCCATGAATGTGCACTGTCACAAGTCGGTACCCATCCTGATATGACTTTAGATGTTGCTAGGATGTAAAACAAAAACAAACAAACAAACATCCAATAGAACTGTGGTTTAAAAGAAAATAAACAAAAACATCACTCTTTTCTAGTTAAAGGGTCATAGCATAATCAATTGGTTTTAAATTGTATACATATATTTATATATATATATACATATATTTATAAACCACTCACGCAATCATTATAGCCTACTCCATTGCAGCTTGGAATAACCTTTAAGATAATTGTCTAATTTGGAGATGTTTGAAATAATATTATTGCACATAATTTATCTGGACACTCTTTTAACACCAAGAGCAATACATGATTTCTATATCGACTAGGTCATATGACCATCTCCCGAAACCACCACCCTGTAATAAAAATATTAATCAGTGGTATAGCCCCAAAGAAATAACTAATGCATGCATCAATATCTATATTGCATATGTAGGATCAAATCTAAATAAGTTTTTTGATTTCGACAATATTATCCCTTCATCAGATTACGCCGTTGTAATTGCTCATTAAGTTCCTCTCCGAGTAACTCAATGAAGCTGGTATTGTTAGTAATGATCAACTCCTGGAACCTGGACATTGGGCCTCTAATGGACCTGCTCAGTGAGCACTCATAGAGTCATAGGTTTCATCTATTAGCTGTTTTAGGAATTAGAGCTGACAGAAACTGGGAGATATGGCATCCTTCTCTAGATTCCCATGCCTTCAATATAGACCATGTATGTTTTACCACAAGCATATTATTTATTTATGCACTACATGCATGATTGATTGATTAATTACTGATAGCATAATGACATGTCGGCAGCAAAGGCCATATTCTCAATGAAAAGTTAGTGGTATCTATTCTGTTAATCTTGTCAATCACATAAATATGCTTACATTAAAATTAACACAACATTCCAAAATGGTCAGAACTGTCTTTAATGCTTGTGAAAAACCATGCAATTTTGAGGTAGTTACACTTGTTTCAGCTGACAGCGAAATCGAACTCACAAGACATAGCTTTTGGTTATTTTGTGTTTGTACTTTACATTGGTAAAGTGGTCTCACATCCTATTCAAATTCAACCAGTGTTGACGCAAGGCCATGAAATCTACACATTCAAGCAGAAACACATTGAATCTATATATCATATACATGTTGGCATCCTTCAGTATATCATATATATGTAGCCCTATGGATAATATATCCTCTCACAGTTTATGCATTATATATATATATAACGCGCTTCATTTATCCACCCAGTTTCCCAACCCATTTACCGTCTAAACCATTCTTCACTCCCTTTTTATCTTCCCTAAATAATTGTCGTCTGCCACCAGAAAGAAAAGCACACCTGCTAGATTGTGACAATGTTGTCACTGACAAATCAAGCAACTTCACTAACATAAGCAAAGACCCTATAATACTAAGATGGCTCACGCCCTATCTCTCCAATGGTAATATAAATTTTGCAGTGCCACCTTGTGGTGGGTTTGATCAGCTGGCTGCTGGTTGGTGTTTCACATGTAAACACATACAATTATATTATACATGAGATAGGTAAGTATGAATACACATCAATATGAAATTGCTATGAACAAATACCCATCATCATCAGCATCATCATCAGCATCGCCATCATCACACATCTTTCACATTCATAAATATATACATTTATACATATAATATAGCACCTGTTTAACCAAGAGAACAGCCAGCACCCCAAGTGGTGGGTTTGATCATTTTGATTACACAGTACAGGCTGGGTGAGCCATCTTATTATTATAGGGTCTTTGATATAAGTGTGGCTTCGGCTGTTAAAATCGTTTGATGTAATCAATTAACTTGACAGCTGACGACATCCACTTTCCACAGTCGACGCAACTGGATGCAGGAGCAAGCGCAGGGGTTTAAAGCCTGGCATATTCTTCACGATATTCTTCAAGAGATCAATTTGCATAATCCGGTATTTTGAATTGTTGCCATATTGTTTTATATATACATATTACTAGTCTGCAGCTTGCAGGCAATGTGCCTCAAATACAGCTAAGCGTGGATAGGGTGATTGCATCAGGGACCTTAGGTAGCGTGATGGTTATCATGCTAGTGCCGAAATGGCAAGAAGTCTGGGTTGGAATCCTGCTCTAGCCGCAGTATTTCCCATTTGTATATCAATATAGGATATTTATTTTGATTGTTACAGCCTTACTTTATTTTGAGATGAATTGTATATTCAAGGGTTAACCTTGGCGATATTTGAAATTAAAACAGACAACCTTTATTTTGATCTGCTCACCAGAATGCTTTACATCTGCATCGTTTACCCATATTTGGGCATAGCACAGGAACTCACCATTGCAACAAGCGTTTAGTGAGTGCATCTGTGGTGTTCTATGTGGCGGAGTGGTTAGAGTGTCTGACTTTTTTCTAGGTCAGACTCCTAATCTGAAGGTCGGTGGTTCGATTCCCTCTACCCCCACCTCTGCCAATTTGGATTTCCACCACTGTGTATAACTTACAGCGTCATCAAAGGCCAGTTACTCTCATACCATGTATATGTGGTGTGGGAGGTTAAAAATCCCTTGGGTCGGAAAAAGTGTAGGCTCGGGCTTTCTATCGACAAACTGTCTAATGGTGAAAACAAGTCTATTCAGATTTATCCATGATAGGCAGTATGAATCTTCAAGAAAAAAAAAGAAAAGAAAAAAAAAGAAGAAAAATACAATAGGTAGGATCAAACCTAGGTAAGTGTTTTGGTTTGGGATAATATATGCTTTCAACAGATTATGCAGCTGTAATGTAGAAATTGGGACTGCAACTAAGTTAATAGGCCTGTCACACTACGACGTGACTACGTCAGCGTAACCACAACGTGAAAATAATGATATCACGTCGAAGTTATCGCAGATTGTGGACGTGAATGCCGCATAGTTGACGTGAGCGTAACGTGAAAGTAACGTCGGTGTACGTCGTGACGTTAGCTGTAACGTGACAATGTTAGAGGGGAGGGGTAATTGGCGACGTGACAGGGCGTTAGTTAACGTGAGCGTAACTCGCCATAACGTGCGACGTGGACTAACGTGACCGTAACGTGACCTAACGTGACCTAACGTGACCGTAACGTGACCGTAACATGACCGAACGTGACCTAACTACCATAAGTGACCGTAACGTGACCGTAACGTGACCGTAACGTGACCTAACACCAACACCAACCAAAACCCCACACCCCACCCCCAACAAAACCAACGTCATTTACGCTGCTATAACATCGCGAACGTCTACCTAACGCATTGTCACGTCATCGACGTAACGCTTCACGTCGAGATACGTCGAAAGTTTTGAACAGGTTCAAAACCTCGACGCGTGCCGACGTAACACACGTAACATGACGTAGCTCGACGTCACTCTAACGTCATTATGACGTCATCATAACTAATCCAACGTACATCAACGTAATGCCAAAATCACCAGTTAGGCTCACGTTGGCTCATTACGTTGTAGTGTGACAGGGTATAGATGCAGCACACTGCTGTGCCGGTGAATTGAAACCCCCCCTCTTCAACATGCTCCCCCCCCCCCCACACTCAACACGTCAATATACGGTAGCAATTTGAATCCATTCTCTAAGATAAAGGCTTGATTCTTGATCACTACTGTAATTTAGCCTTTAAGTTTTGTAACTTACAGGTTCGGTGTGATCAGCTGATCATGTATAGTCTGGAGACAATCGCAGACAATTGGTCTTCCTCATGCCACAGCTCCTTGTTCTATCCTAGTAATGCCAAGCGCTAGGATAAGTAGCTACAAGTATAAATCTGTAGTTCATTGGTTCGACACGTCCAGGGTTCAGATCGAGGGACTTCAATCCAATGAACTACAAAAATGAGAGGCACACGCTCAACTCACTGGGCATAGTCATTTTAACACTCTCATGGCCCTGCACTGCTACTGCTCCAACTACCCCTGATACAGACAAAGGCTGTAAAGCTATTTAATCTAAAGGCACCCTCCGTGAATGATTCTCGGTGATTGAAGGTTCTAAGGGGTCGAATCACCACCGCACAATGACTTTTGTATTCACTTTCAAATCTGGTTAGATTCTGATTCATCTCATTCCTGTCGGCGTCTTGTAACCTCTCAAACTGCGAGTGGTCCCTGCTGTCGGGCCACCACAGAACTATAGCGATAGTCAACCTGGTACACCATCTAGTGGAATAATATATGAATTTCAATCAATCAATCAATCAATAGGATACAGCTATAATAGGCCTTGGACCTGTTAGCTGCTCTTAATTAATAGAAATGGAGACAGTTCTTCAGATGTGGTGGTTTGTAGCAACTGTCACTGGCTCCAAGATATATATAATGCTTGACCAGTATGCATCCAGCCGGGACTTGAAACAGTTCACCGACTCTGCTGCTATAACACTCTCCGGCAAGTCATTCCACAGGTCAACCACCCTAAAGCCGAAAAGTTGTGTCGCAGGTCCAGTCTGGAGTACCGCTTCCTCAGCTTCAGGGAGTGTCCTCTGGTCAGCGTGTTGGAGTCTCTGATAAGGGGGCTGCCTGTCTTGTAGATACCATGGAGATATTTGAATACTTCAATCATATCCCCCCGGGCCCGTCTGTAGTACATGCTTGGGATCTTCAAATGAAGCATACATTGTTCATAGGGTATTTCATTGAATCCATGTACAACTGTGGCCGTACCTTAAATCTGGTAGCTTTTTTCAGTAAGGGTATTTCTACACTTAGAGAGTGCCTCAGAATAATTTGCCATTATAGAGACATGCCCAGTAAAGCAATCATAGCCTCGACTGTGGTGAATACAGAATGAAATAGTCGCCACTGACCTCTCGGGTAAGGAGCCACATAGACAGGGACTCGGGGACAGGGTGATTGCATCAGGGAGCCTAGATGGTGTAATCGTTAGCACGCTAACCCCCGGAATGGCAAGAAGCGTGGGTTCAAATCCATCTCTAGGCGCACTATTTCCCGTTTTCATCACCCCCATGATAGTATATATTATTCAATCGATTAAATCTATGCTCCCATAAATTGGCAGGTTCACCAAACACACCGGGCATAGCTTATGCAGATTGTCTTGATATATCATTAAATGTTACAAGGATGTTGATTGGTTGGTTGTTGGAGTATTACGTCCTGGCAACATCTATGGTCATATTAAGACGGTTGTAAGTCATTGGTTTGACTCAATGGGTAATCGAACGACCGACTTTCCATTCGGGAAGCCTGCGCTCTACCGATTTGGTCACTGTGTCTGGTAAATATTTAAAGTTGCACAGTCTGATGGTTTTTAATTTCTGTTTGTTTTCTGAGATAAATAAATTAGATTGATCACTAGTATCTACTTTACATTACTTCAAAGTTACTTTTATTTTAAATGGTAAACTTTTGAGATATTTTGAGTGCAAACATAGAAAATTAGTTTTGGCAACCTTGCCAAAACTCTGACACCATAGACTTCTCCAGTAACAGGTTCTGTTAAATTGACTCAGTGTTGCCTTCTACGCAGAAACAAATGCTTAATAAGTGCATCAGGATCTAAGTTAGATATGTCAAATTAAATCTAGATAATTGGTTTGGTTTTGAAAATTTGATATTTCATCGGACTATGCAGCTTTAAGTAAACTCTAGTCATTCATTTGATAATCAGCCCGGGATCCGGTGCTACGTCACACACGTGACCCAAGTCATAACCGCACGTGATCTGTGAGCTGTGTGCTCTGAACTGAGAGCTAGTAATGCTCAGAAAATCCCCCCTCCCCTCCTTCGGCCATAAACAATGATCACCATCTCAGAGCTGAATTGGTAATGTTAAATCTGCTTGGTTTTATTGGAAATCGTCGTTGAGGGATATTAGGGAGGTGGAAGGGGGTTAACAAATGGGTGGTAGGGTGGAGTGGGAGTTGTAGGAGGTTGGAGATGGGGTGGGTGAGGGGGTGGAGTACCAATTTGGCAAGTGAGTGTGATTAGGTGGAGTGGAGATTTGGGATGTAGAGTGAGTGATGAGGTGAGGTGGAGATTTGGGAAGAGAGATGGTTAGGGGGTGGAATGGAGAATTGGGAGGTGGAGTGGGGGTGGAGTGCAGATTGGGGAGTTAGATTGGCTGGGGAGTTGAAGGGGAGATTTGGGGGGTGGAGGTGGTTAGGGAGTCAAGTGGAGATGTAGGAGGTGGAGAGGATGGTGGGTGCAGGGTGAGTGAGGGTGAGGGAGCTTAGGCACGCTCCTTGGGGATTACCCAGTGACATGTGATCTATTAAAGTGGAAATTTGTGTGGCGGGTGTGGAGCGAACATTGCATGCATGGACTTGGTGACGTGACAGCGCATGCGTGCAGCAGAAAGGCGAGTCAGCATTGCAGTCTGCGCAGAATGACTAGCAGCAGAATTAGAGCGGCGTTAAATATCATGGCCTAACAATGTGAGGCGACCTTGTGTAAGCGGATTTATTAGTAAAGCATATCTAGCTACACAAGTCACCAGTGGAAGTGATCAAAGGATTTGGACTTATTTTCGTTTTGTTGCTTTCTCTGTTCTTCTTTTGTGTCTTTCTTTCTTTGGTTGATCATTTATTTTCCTTCATTCATTCATTTTTTGTGGTCTGATTATTCCTTCTTCTTCAATTTTATCTTTACTTTAAAAATAAATATATATATATTGCTATTCGCAGTTTCGTTCTTCCTTTACTTGTCTTTCTCATCTTTCTACTCTGTCTAGTCTGCCTAGTCTGCCTAGTCTGCCTAGTCTGCCTAGTCTGCCTAGTCTGCCTAGTCTGCCTAGTCTGCCTACTTCGCCTAGTCTGCCTAGTCTGCCTCGTCTGCCTAGTCTGCCTAGTATCTCTCGCCTCTCTCATCTCTCTCATCTCTCTCTTCTCCCTCGTCATCCTTGTCCTCCTTGTCCTCCTCGTCCCCCTCGTCCCCCTCGTCCCCCTCGTCCCCCTCGTCCTCCTCCTCCTTGTCCTCCTCGTCCTCCTCGTCCCCCTTGTCCTCCTCCTCCTCGTCCCCCTCGTCCTCCTCTCCCCCCCCTCGCCCCCTATCCCCCTCGTCCTCCACGTCCCCATGTCCCCCTCGCCCTCCTCCTCCATGTCCTCCAACGTCCTCATCGCCCTCATCGTCCTCCATCCGTCTCATCGTCTCCTCGTCCTCCCTTTCCTCCTCGCCTCCTCGTCCTCCTTGTCCCTCCTCGTCCCCCTCGTTCTCCTCGTCCTCATCGTCCTCGTCATCTTCTTGTCCTCCTCGTCCTCCTCATTCTCCTCGTCCTCCTCGTCCCCCTCGTCCTCCTCGACCTCCTCGTCCTCCTCGTCCTCCTCGTCCTCCTCGTCCTCCTCGTCCCCCTCGTTCTCCTCGTCCTCCTCGCTCGTCATCTTCTTTGTCCTCCTCGTCCTCCTCATTCTCCTCGTCCTCCTCGTCCCCCTCTCCCCTCGACCTCCTCGTCCTCTTGGCCTCCTCGTCCTTCTCGTCCTCTTCATCCTCCTCGTCCTCCTCGTCCTCCACGTCCTCCTCGTCCTCCTCGTCCTTCTCGTCCTCCTCGTGCTTCTCGTCCTTCTCGTCCTTCTAGTCCCTCTCGTCTTTCCCACCGTACTCGTCGTCATCGTCGTTCTCGTCGTTCTATCCGTTCTCGTCGTTCTAGTCGTTCTCGTCGTTGTAGTCGTTCTAAGGTTTCTAGTCTTTCTAGTCTTTATAGTCTTTCTAGTCTTTCTAGTCTCTCGTCTCTCTCGCCTCTCTCGTCTGACCCGTCTCTCTCATCTCTCTCATCTCTCTTGTGTCTCTCGTGTCTCTTGTCCTCCTCGTCCTCTTCGTCCTCTTCGTGCTCCTCGTCCTCCTCGTCCTCCTCGTCCTCCTCATCCTCCTCATCCTCCTCGTCCTCCTCGTCCTCCACGTCGTCCTCATCCTCCTCGTCCTCCTCGACCTCCTCATACTCTTCGTCCTCCTCGTCCTCCTCGTCCTCTTCGTCCTCATCGTCCTCCCTGTCCTCCTCGTCCTCCTCATCCTCCTCGTCCTTCTCGTCCTCCTCATACTTCTCGATAGACTTAAGCTAAGATTCACTATAGGTGGTATGCTGTATGCAAATGCGACAAAAAATGGAAAAGCACGTAAACGCATGGCGGTGCTTCCATATGTCCAGTTGCAAATGTGAATGTTTGGACAGCAAAGTGAATCGCCCAATGAACCGATCGGTGTGAATGCAAATGCCAATGGGAATGGCATGCCACATAAAGCATATATGGAATCTCAGCTTTAGGCGATTTGAGATTGTAATTCTGTAAACTATTAGTATTGAAAGAAAAACATATGGCAGCTGAAGCGCATTTTAACCCACATAAAACGAGGCTGTGATAAATAGCCATTCCAAGTGTTGTTCAAATGGTTTGTGAGTTCCGTTTCAGGTTTGGTAGCATGCATAAAACACATTGCGCTGCCAAACACTCCACCTCACTGAAATGTATACTATAGGTTTGTACGATTACCATTTCAATGGCATGCATACCCTAATCGATTCTTATGTTAGGCTAGACTTCATTAGGTAAAGGACAGAACATGGTGGCCAAATCAGTATGAGCACAGGTTTCCCATGCAGAAGGTTCACGAATTCAAATCCTGAACGGGTCACACCAATGACTTACAAAATTGATACTTGTCACTACTTAGCCTCACAGTCGATCCACTAAATTAAAACTAAAGTACATTTTTTTAACCAAACCCAGAAACAAGAAGAATGCAATTTGTAATAATACCCGTTTAAAGAAAGAATCCAGTGTGCTTATGTGGCTGTCACACTACGACGGCAAGCGGCGACGACAGCCCAGCGACTTGGATTTTGTGAAAACCCAACGACATATGCAAATTCGGGCCAAGTTGGACGACAAGCGGACGACAGCGCGGCGACAGCGCCAAGCGACAGCGTAGCGACAGCCGAACGACACACACACAGAGACACACACACAGAGACACACACACAGACAGACACACACACAGAGACACAACAGCAGTCTCCATATGATATATGAAGAAATGGGACGGTACAAACATGCGTGTTAGACTATGCGGCGGACCTGTGAGGAAGCAGTCTCCATATGATATATGAAGAAATGGGACGGTACAAACATGCGTGTTAGACTATGCGGCGGACCTGTGAGGAAGCAGTCTCCATATGATATATGAAGAAATGGGACGGTACAAACAGTGAGTATGATAGTGAGTGGATAGTGAGTGTGATAGTGAGTGTGATAGTGAGTGTGATAGTGAGTGTGATAGTGAGTGTGATAGTGAGTGTGATAGTGAGTGTGATAGTGAGTGTGATAGTGAGTGTGAATGTGAGTGAGTGTGAGTGTGTGTGGTTTATCACACACACAGAGACACAACAGAGACACACACACAGACACACACAGACACACACAGAGACACAGACACACACACACACAGACACACACACAGACACAGATGTTTGTGTTTCGTTATGTCTTACAGAAGGTCTAATAATATAGCAATAAGCCTACCAAGTTTGGTCATCAGGGGTCATCTGACAATACCAAGCACAAAGTGAGTTTAAAGTATAGTAGTGAAAGATTGGGCTGGGTGTGGGTTCATCCCTAACTTTTGCCATGTAAGGTGACACTGTGACCCGGCATGCTGTGAATCCGACACGAGCTGACTCAGCATATTTAGCAAATTCCAGGCCGATGCACACTACGATAATCGCCATCTGATCTGATCCAACATACTCCACTTTCGATATCGCCTAAATGTGTCAATACTGAAATTCATCAAACAAACCGAGACCCTATGATCTACCCTCCCGATTTCCAATCCACAGCGTTCTAGCCAAAATCTTGACTGGTGTCTGCCGGGCATTAGTTATGCACACCCTAACCCCAGTGTGGCCATCGAATTAAATCACGTGACCTCCACCCCTCCCCCATGACTGCCCAGGGCTGATTTAATGAACTATGGCATTACCATTAATAAGCACTGAATCACCCTGAACAGAATGGACTAGCCGGTAGGGCACCCACTTCCCATGTGCGAGGTCATGGTATCAATCCCCAGCTGAGTCAAAGCAAGCGCTTGATACTTGTTGTTCCCTTTCCTGGTGTTCAGAATTACTAGCACAGGGCAATGCCTGGTTGGCTCACTGTCAGGATAATGTGACTGAGTGGGAGAAATGTAATAGTGCAGGCAGTACTGTACCCCAGCGGAACAACCCTATAAAGTCATTTTCTGTGTACATTGTCACAACTTGACACTGCTGACCTGGACGTAAAACCCCAATCACTCACTATTGGACAATTTAGTGTCAGAAGAGTAATAAGCAACGACTCAGAGATGAACACAGTTACAAGTCCTTTTAATTCACACGACTGGACACCGTGGCCGTTCAAAACCGAACCGAGTCAATCCAATGACTTACAAAATGTATCCTTGTCGCTACTTAGCCCGGCACTTAGCATTACTATGATAGGGCAAGGACTGGTTACCTCAGTGTCAGGATAATGTGACTTAGTTGGATATCAGGTCATGGTTCCAGCAGCCTGGTATACCAATAGGACAACACTATTAAATCATTGCCATGACTGCGCACTGCCACAAGTTGGTGCCCATCCTCATATGACCTTGGATGTTGCCAGGATGTAAAACCCCAACAACCATTTTAATTCACACCAAGCGATAATTCCATGTGGATCCCCCGATCATCGAAGATGGAAGTGGTCTCCTGTCAGGTTGAATTAGAATATAATCCCATCCCGAGAGCAAATCTCGACCATGGAATCGATGGGATCTGGATTCAGGACAGGAAATGGGATCCCATTCAAACAATCGGATACCAGTCACCAGACTGGCAGCATCATTTCCTTCCTGTAAAATCGACCAGGTCTCTCACCAATATATAAAAATAAAATGTAACCTATGATCCTGGCAAGCCAGTACTTTAAAATCGACATTGGCTGCCATAGAAGCAATGGATTGAGGTCAGGGTTTTAATGATGACCTATAACGAGTTTGCTTCGACATAAAAGTCAAATCAGTGACATAGAATT